>JAVJIF010028924.1:0-57866 GCA_038442645.1 Agave tequilana | reverse complement strand
TTATTAAATCACTGAATTTTGACACCCACGCGTTTCACATCAAGGTGTTTGAGGAATTAGACAGAGTTTTTGTATAATGATTTTGACCTTTTTGATTGATGATGATGCTACTCAACAATAGTAATTATGCCTTGAATTTATTCAAGAAGTAAATAAAAGATATTTTTAATATAGAACTTTAATCTTTAATGATTAAATATAGAACTAAAAAAAACATTTCTTTTAAATTTTAACTATTCTCGCTTGTCTGTATTGTTAAATTGCAATACTTCTTTCTGTTCGTCCAAAAGTTTTTTAAGAACTTCCAATTAACTAAAAATTCATTGTCTTTCACAAGTCTCAAAAATTTTATCTTTAGTTTTTTTTCAGAACAATTCTAACTTATAAAAGCCACAAAATTTATTAAAATCTTCTTTATTAAAAAAGTCCCAAAATAACTCCAAATCACCTTCTTTCATCTTAATCAGGAAAAGGTCCGAAATTTCATCTACTATGTTTTTGCCACTAATTTCAAAAAGGAAATTCTAAATAAAATCTTAAAATTCATCTTCTTCCTCCTAAAAATATTATAGAAAAATGGCTTACAAATTTATTAGTTTACAAAATCTGTCTGCTTCTTTCTTAATCAAAACCCAACCGAATATAAGTTTTCTTCCGTGAGTCATATAAAATCTTTATCTATTCATTCTCATTAGAGAGAGAGAGAGAGAGGCGTCGACCTCTCCTTCTTCTTTCCCTCTCAGCTCTCTCCTCTTTCTTCCTTTCTTATTCTCCTCCTCTTTACTGATCAGTCGGTTTTTCACTCACTGCTAGGGTATCTTAGTTTACAAATTTTTAAAGGAAAAATTTAATTCAACGAAAAAAAAAAAAATTCTACCTCTTCAACTTCCTCCCAGCTCACTGATAGCCGTTGCTTCTTCAACTTCTTCTTCCTCATCGCAGCTCGCCCAAATGATCAGGTTCTACCACAACACAACCACCTGCTCGGGTTCTACTGCAGCACAAGCTCCTGCTCGCCCACCTTTTTCCAAAGATCTCCATCCTCCTCCGCCGCCACAACGACCTCATCCTCGCCACAACCAGCGACCTCCTCCGCCGCCGGCCGCCACCAGCGACCTTTTCCTCCCCTTTCATCCCCACTCCGTCTCCATTAGCACGCAACTTTTAGTTTGGGTAATGAGAAATTACCTCATGCCATGGGGACGCGAGCAATTGCATCACCGTATAATATTTGAGGAAGTATTGGTGTTGCCAATTCCAGCTGGGTGCAAACTCACTGAAACTGGTCCTTATTGTATTGTTCCAAGCCAAATCCTCACAGATCAACTCTTGCCAATTTTTTACCTGTTTGGCAGGAATTAGGTAGAATTACTGCTTAATTTTTGCCAACTTAACTTGCCAAACAGAGCCTCAGGCCTTGTTTCTCAAGTGGAATGGCTAGCTCTCGCCAAGCAAAAAAAACATATAATTCGAAGGAAAAAATACATATTTGATGAGAATATCGATATGAAGTAATACTATCACCTGAAGAATCTTTTAGAATTAATTATTTCATATATATAATAGATAAAGCAATTTTTTCAATTGAGAGTAGATTTGAATAATTTAAGTTGTGTGAAGATATTTTTTTGACTTTTTATTCAATGTTAATAAATTAAAGTTGTTAGATGAAGATAATTTGAAGAAAAACTGACTTAAACTTGAAAGTTTTCTAAAACATGATCTAGTTTCTGATGTTGATGTTTTAGATTTGTTTTTAAAATTAAAAGTCATAAGAGAAGTTTACAAACAGAAAATAACACTCCAATTGAAATATTAAAATTTATAAAAAAAAATGAATTCTTTTTCAAATGAATGTATTGGTTATAGAATATTATTAACTATCTATATAATAGTTGCTTCTATATAAAGAAATTTTTCAAACTTAAAATTGATAAAAATCATACCTAAAATCAATTATGTCACAAGAAAGATTAAATAAATTAGCCATATTATCTATAAAAAAATGATATATTAGCAAAATATGAATAAAAAACTTGATTAAAAATTTTTCATCTTAAAAAGCTAGAAGAATTGTTTTTTAATAAAATATTGATTAAATAAAAAATTAATTAATATTAATTATTATTTTAAAGTATATTTTAAAAGAGGCCTTTTTGAAACTTTCGCCTAAGGCCTCTCTAGAGATTGAGCCGCTCTTGTTTCTTCATATGATTCTACATTGAGAAATACAGGTTAACATCCAACATTAAATACAATCCAAATCCATATGTGTGATAATTGCCAAAATATCAAACTAATGGAAGCATCCTTGCCATAGGGAGAAGGAGATGTCGTAGGTACAATAGTAAGAATTCAAATAAAGACATGTTCATATGGCCAAAAAAAACCTAAATGGCAGTAATGTGAGCTTTAATGGTAAGATTAATTCAAATAAATTTCTGTGTGTTTACAGTGGTCAAAGAGCTTTACTTAAATCACAATATTATTATTAATGGAATATCTCCTTCTCATACATTCTCATATGTTACCTCATCTCCACTATAATAGTCTCTTTCTTCATCAGATTGTATCTCATATTTGATACTTTTCATTTTGTCTCAATATTAACAGGATACTGTTCAATATCAACTTTTTCTTTTCCTTCTTTCAGTTTTTTCCATCTCCTTGCTTTCTTCTACATCACTTTCATCCCTACCCTCCAATTCTATATTATTCAGCATGAGTGAATTGTACTGTCCACAAAATTTTGGTTAGTCCAAGCAAAAGCATGCAAGAGCAAGGATATGTCATCATTTCCTCCACATTCAATTACTTATGTCTTTTCATTGAACAAAAATTCAAACTATATATATCTTTAGACCTTAATTCTACATTATAAATGTTCACTTAACTCACCAAATTGTGCATCAACCATACCACTCCAAGAGCACCTCCACAAAAGAAAATAATAAATGAGAAATAACACCCATCATAATCAATTTACTTCAAAGGTTTTTTACAAAACTTAATCATACATGCAAAATGCATTGTTGGCTTCAAAGAATCGATTTCCTAGTCATTAAACTGACAATTACATCAGAATTTAAGAATGTTGATAATAATTAGATGCTCTCTAATTAAAAAGCTGGATGCTAATAAATTACCCATATAAATTTCTTCCTGTAGTTCTACATTGAAAAATACAGTTTAACAACCAATATTCAATACAATCCAAAATCCATATGTGTTACAACTGCCAATATCAAACGAATGGAAGCATTCTTGCCACAGGAAGAAGGAGATGTCGTAGCTACAAGAGTAAGAATTCAAATAAAGACACATGGGTCAAAAGAAGCTTAAATGGCAGTAATGTGAGCTTTAATGGTAAGATTAATTCAAATAAATCCCTATGTGTTAACAATGGTCAAAGAGCTTTACTTAAATCACAATATTATTATTAATGGGAATATCTTGCTTCCAAGTTGAGAGTGAGTGTATCCCCTTCAGAGTTTGTCAATGAATCCTAGCATGCATTGAGTCCTTGACTTGTTATTATTTTCCAAGTATCCTTGCACCAGCTCTCTTTCATCTTATTAAAAAAATTCTAGACCCTGTCAATTTAAACTGTGAGGGGTTGTTGGAACAAATTTGGTAAGCATCCTGATGAGATTGTCAAGCTAGTTTTTCCCATCATTGATCTTACCTTGTCAAGGAACACTTCTTCCTGTTTCTTCATATGGTTCTACATTGAGAAATACAGTTTTAACATCCAACATGTACAATTTCTTCAGCTTTCAAAAAAACTACAGTTTACACACACACACTCAAAACATGCAAGCACCCATATCGCCCCCATGAACTCTCGGCTCCAGTGTTCGATTGTAGACAGATATTCAGTTAGCCAGATGCCAAAACATCATTTTGATAACTACACTGCTCTTCACAACATTCTAAAGATGACCTTGGATTTTCTCTCGCGCGCTTGTTGATCCATGTTCCATGCCGAACTCAGAAGCTATAGCATCTACATCAGGAGTTATTTCCCAGCTGCCCTTGCGACTACCCCAGCTTGAGTTCGGTGGGTAGGTGCCACTGCGTTCTAACACGCCCCCACTCTCAATCTGGCTCTGTATGTCATCAAATTCCTCCTCAGCTACCGCCTGCCGTTTCCCATCCATCTCTACGTCAAGGCTTCCTTTCGCCGTGTCTGGGCACGCGGCTCTTCCTAGTGAGAGAGAGGAGGACAAGGGAGGCACCTCCTCTTTCACCTTAGCCCGGAAGTGATTCTGGGACTTGGGAATTCTTGAGAAGATATTTCCTTGATATTCAAGAAGCAGCCGCGGTTGTAAGGATTCTTCAACCTTCCATCATAACGATATCTGAAGTTCTCATATGTTGTCTACAAGCAGAAAATGAAGTGAGAAACTATATCTGAAGTCACATAGTTGTCTACAGGCACAAGTGTGTGTGTGTGTGTGGTGTGTGTGGTGTGTGTGTGTGTGAGAGAGAGAGAGAGAGAGAGAGAGAGACCTGGTTGGTGCAGACTAGGTAAGTATGAAAGGCCGTCAATCCCCAACAAACCAAGCAGCTATAAATGTATATACAATGAGAATTGCAGAAACCGGTGATTTCACAATTGCTCTCCACAAGTTACAGTGATGTGCTCCCATGATCTTGACGAGGTTAACCCAGCTAAAGGCAAAGACATATAGGCATAGCAGAGTGGTGGAGGACACAAACATATAAAACAAGTGATAGTTCCTCTGCATAATAAAGATTTAACAGAAAATTAATTAATCAACCTAGAAATCTGGTCCATATCAAGTCTTGTAATTCCCAGAGCTAATGTAGTAATGTGGCTATCTCAATTAACATATATGTATCAAACGAGAACAGGGCATTTTCAACCGGGTTCAATGACTCGACCGAGTCGAGGTCAAGTCAGCTCCGAGTCGAGCTTGCAATATAGAGCCGTAATCGGCGACATTAAAAAGGAAAAGAAAACCCCGTCGTTGTCTTCCCCACCCGTCGTTGTCTTCCCCGCCAATCCAATCGTCATCGTCTCTTTCACACGATCTCTCCCCCCTCTCACCAGCTCTCTCTCCCCCTCTCTCTGTCTCACCCTCTCCCACCCTTCACATGCTCTCACCCCCCCCCCCCTGCCTCACTCGATCTCTCTCCGTCTCACCCCCTCTTTCTCTCCCTCTCTCACCCGATCTCTCTCTCTCTCTCTCTCTCTCTCTCTCATTTAGTATTGATATTTGTTGATATTTTTTTTTGTTATATTTGCATGTAAGCCCTCTTCTTTTAGTGTTTTTATAAACTATTTAGAACTTTCCTCAATATTTACCATCCTATCTTTTGAATCCGACTTTAAAGAAAATAATTTCATCGAACTTTGACTATTTTGAACATGTAATACATAAATATTGACAATTTTTTTTTAAAGATTTATCGTGATTTTTTCAAAAAATTTGAGTTTTCTATGTAGCATTTTGTGTGTATCGCCCAAGACCGATTGACGAAGCGACCGATGTCTCTCAATGCCCGCTGAGTCGGCGGCCAAGACCGTAACTTTGAACCATGATTTTCAAAGTACAAGTTACGATATATCATGAATGAAATTTTAGCAGTCAGCATGACGATTTAGTCCTGAACTACATAATCAACAAATAACGTTTTTCCTGGTGACTGATTTCCAGATGAACCTGAGTGCTGTAAACACAAATCCCTAAATGTTTCTAGAAGGATTTTAAAAGTCCTTATGAACCATTTTACAACATAATGTGTTCCACTTAAGAACGTAACTCCAGGATAAATCAGTAGAAGAATGACCATGCCAAAGGAGTATGATGACAGATAGTCAACCTGACACAAAAATTGGTACAATTGTCTGCCTGAGGCTACAGTGAGAACTTGAAAAGGGTGTCTGGGCGAAGCAAAAAACCCATCACACTGGTCTTGCCGAATGCAGTTTAAGCACCAGAAACCAAGGAGCATTCTCTAAAGCACCCTATAAAAGGAAATGATTCTTAAACACGTGGAAGGATGAAATTTCCTATGTTATGTCTAAAATATGTCATAATTTTTCAGAATGATGTGTACTATGACTGATTTTCTGGCTTATTGATTATTAGCACAAAGAAAATAGTTTTGAGCACACATACACAATCACTTGAATGTGACTTGTTAAGATTCCTTCACATAACCTCAAATCTATCAACTTAAGCTCTTAAACTGACCACTTAATCACAGCTAAACTGTACAAAACTACATCAACTTTCCATCGATTTCCTGCTAAAGTACCATATGGACTTTGATATTTGGCAGTTGCACAAGACTACCATGAACTTCTCCAGAAATTTTCAGTAAACTACCCTCTGTTACCATGTCAGTGAACATGTCATGTGACCTACACGTGATAATCTATGGACAAATTGTCCTTACCATGTCAAGTACTTTACACAATCCCTATATGAAAGTTTGTGGTAGTTTTGTCTAAATAAGTCTATTCCTGCGACATAAAAGCATCACTAGCCTCAGGTTTTTCTCCAGAGTGAATCTTGGCCCCCTGATAGAACAAAATCCAGACCATTGATTAGAAACTCAACTTTAAGGTATCAAATTAACATATATGTCCTTTATATGATATAACTTCTCTCTCAATTCCCAAGAGAAATGGGTTTTTTCTCGAATCTTTTAATATTCAAGTCAAATAAATCAATTGTCACTAAAAGTAAAATTGTATTAATTAAATTTACTAAACATTTTATTATATTTTATTTTCAATGAGCTTTTAATGATTTTGGTAATTACACTTAGAAATCATACTTTGAATAGGATTTGACTTTATAAATTTGAGCTTACTGGTTTTGTTCATTACTAATCATGTTAAGTTATAATTCTTGTTGTGATCAATGTTCAAAATGTCAGATGCCATGGCCACGGCGGATGGCGAAATGTCATGTCGAATTGTGGATATCGGAGACATATCTAGGATATTTACTAAACCTCGAGTGACACAGCGAATGGTAGATCTATCATATTATTATGTCATAAATGTTCTAAATAATGTAGTCTTAACAAGGAAATTCATTTATAAATCACATAAAACCAAGGTTCTAAATGGCATGTTAGATACACAATGGCTAAGGGATCCCTGTCGAATAGCATGTATCAAGCTACATATCAGGACTTAACTAAATAGCAAACGCTATAATGGGTGAAAAAAATATATGTATTTAATGAATATGAAAATTTAAGTAATATCCTAATTATCATAAACCTAATAAAATTATAAAAAAGAATCCATTATTCATTTCAACAACCTAATAAATAGTATAATACAGATCCAAAAATAGTGCATTATAAGTAATAAGCTTAAAAAATAAATAAGTAATCACAAAATTTATAAGTACTGTGCAAATATGATATCAGAGATATGCGGGCAAAATGCTGGGTTATATGTCAAATTAAAACCAACATGTCAAGGAGATTTGCTAAAAGAAGATAAAAGATATATCTACCTACATGTCACGGCGTTGAAGATTCAAATGGACATGACGGGGACATTTCAAATAGTGGTTGAAATAGGTGCAGGACTATCATTATTAATGAAATTTTAACATGTCTTTGAACCTATTATTAGTTCTATATGAGAAATTTTGCATAAATAATTAAAAGAATAATATTATTCTAATTTTTATCCTATGTCACACCGTCCATCATTTACGTTTATAAGGTTTTTTTTTTTAGGTAAAGTTTATAAGAAAGTTAATGTTAACTAAAAGTATGTTAAATTAATTTACCAATTGTTAAATAACAAGTCAAATCATTTTCTAGATTTTTAATATGCATGTTTTCGTTAAAGTTGATTGCAAATATTTTAACTATCGTCTTTCTAGAGTTATGGATATTGATTTGACTTGTTATTGTGATGTTTTACATAAGTTCTTAATTGTATTACTGTATGAGATACTATCATAATTTGTAAGGATTTAAAATGAAATAAATGAGTCTCCTAATAAAGATAATTTTTTACTATAAATATTATATAAAGTACTAAAAGAATTGTTATTTCTTAAAGAGATTGAGATTGACCCAAATTTTAAGGGTAGAGAATGGTTTTCTAAAAGAAGATTCTCTTATAAAAGATATATCACATTTTACCAGAAAACAATTATTTTTCACAAAATACTCAATTTGATTTTTCACCACATACAATTGGTGCCTGTCTTTATCTATAATAGTATATCACAAAGGCTCTAACGTCTTATTGCTTTCTATACAGAAGAAATTAGACAACCATCCATTTGAATCCGAGTTGTAGATTTCATTACGTTAACTAGAATTGTTTTAATTCTAATCTAACTAAATCCGAGGATCTGAGTGTCGCTTCTTGTTTGTAGCACTTGTGCTTCGAATGCCCCCTTCTCCAAAGACAATTTTAAGTACCCTCTGCCCACCAATGTAGAGGCCAAACTAAACCTCACTAACTACCTTTACACACTCCCTCCCCTACTCTCTCACTGCCAGACTGCCTCTACATCCTCCTCCACCCTACCTCCCCGATCCTTCCTCAAGGACTCCAACCTTGCCTCTCAATTGTCCAATGATTCCTTTCCCACCTCACGTCAACGATGTACACACCCCTCCTGTTAGTTGCCTCGTTCATCACATAGAAGGAATTTCAAAAAAGATGTGCATTCGATTGGTTGTAAGCATTGAGGTCCAGTGGGTCGCCTTGTATTCCTGGGTATTTTTCATGGAGGTGGGTCATGGAGATGGAATGGGTTCGGGGAGCTTTAGAAAAGATGTACTGAGGATAAACTTTGTAAGATGAGTTTAGCATTGACTTTGGGAAGAATATATCTCCTGTAAAATTGCCTAGGATAATTTGTACCAACTTCATTATCAAATAAAGGGAAGCTACATTGCACTGATACAGATTACAATATGGGGACACAGATGCTACTATACAAGTGTGTGGATACAGTAGAACTTGAAAATCCAAGATACAAGTCTGTTGTAGCTCAGCAATTAATAAGTTATACATGTATTTGAGTTAATATTATCTATGAGTCACAGAACTCTTTGTATGGTAAAAATGCTTAATAATCACCAAGTAATTTAAAATTTTCTGAAATTATATGAATGAATAGTTATGAGAAAGATTCATAGTTCTTCATTAAGAAGGCCGACAAATTATATAATTGCGCCTGATAATCATATATGGTTGTAAGTCTTCATTTTTGCATTACAATTTTCACTTATTAGTTTCAAATACATCTCTAGTATGTATGTCTTTATAACATTTGGGACACCTTATAGAAGTATATGGTGAGTATCTATCGAGATACCTACTATCCAAACACCAGACATATATCACCTAGAAGGCCAAATACAATAACTAGTGTAACAATAGTATTGTACTCCAAAAAAAAAAAAAAAGATAGTACCATACTATTTATATTAATCATCAAATTAAAAGAGAATTAGAGAGGTTAGCATATAATTTCATGCAAATAATGAATATACACTAGGGTGTACAAAACAGTAGCTATTTGACATACATACAGCAATGCTTTGAGGTCAAATGGAATTGCTCACTAGAAATCAAAATCAAACCTAAGTCTAGACCGAAAAGTTCAAAATATTTTGGTTTTCAAGTCATCTGGTTTGGTTTCAGTTCTCATAAAAAAAATATGTTCACAAAATAAACAAATGGATTGACAAAATTTTAATAATTATAAATGTATTTCAACAAAAAAATTATACAATCTGAAGACTTCTAAATCATCCGTCAAAAGGGCATTTCATTCAATATTAAACAGTGATTTATTTTGCAACCATTGGATAGATGGGTTCGTGGTCTTCAAAACACACAGTCGGTTGTCCACATACGCTTCATCAGGTGTAGATCAAAATGAACGAAGTGGTTCATTTGTATGGTGGGCCCACCATGTGGTTTGGTTGGTGGGAAGAAACTATTAGTCTGTTCCTAGGGAACTATAAAGCTTCAACCATAAACATATTTTAATAAGCATAAATATATTATAGATTATTTTGGAGAGAATAGGTCATTGCCCGGTATAAGCCGAGATTGAACCCCCTACAGAGAGGAGGATTTACCATTATACTAAGGGCATGTTTGGTGAGTTGCAAAATGCAAAAACTTTTGCAAATTTACAATTTTCACTTGTTTGGTGACAGTTGCAATTCCAGTGTTTTATACCTACTTTTTCACAAATTTGCCAAACGTGGCTTGCCCGGGTCAGTTGATCGAGAGACGTTTGATTTTTGTTGAAAAAGGCTGGAAAAGCCTTCACTGCTCCCATCTCCCCCATCTCGTGATCTCTCCCCATCTCCACTATAGAAATCACGCTTCTTCTCCCAATTCTTCCTCCATCTTCTCCCCCCTCTCTCCCCCCTTTCTCTATCGTTGTCCTGCAGAAGAGCATCTCCTCCACCTCTGTTTGTACGACGTCAACGATTGGCTGCACCCACCAGCCTTGATCGGTCCGTTCCAGCCACTGTAGCCTAGAGATTCCACAAGGATTCCCCTCTGCTCCTTGAAATCTTGCTCGATTTAAACCTTGATCAACCTCCACTGCCAATCTTGGTTGTTGGTCAGCAATATGTGCTGAAAAATTAGGCATCCAAGGATTTTCACTATTCCCTCGTGACCTCCTTGGAACTCTGTATTGCCCTTTGTATTATCCAAAGGTCACTGTGCCCCTTTCTTGGTACCGTCCCTCTCCTTCAAATCTCATCCTCCATCAGCATAAATAAGGCAAAGGGCCTTCAATGGAGAAGCACTGTGAATTGTGAGGGAATCTGAGAAAGAGGCCGAGACCGGTTATCTCTGATCAAGCATCAAGTTCAGAGAAATTTATTGTTCAGGTATGTTGCTATCTTCAAAGTGTTGGCTCAAAGGCCTTCCACCCTAGTTTTGATGATGATTAACTCATGTAGTTATGTTTACTAATTATCTTGTGTTTTTAGTTTCAGATCATTAAGCAAGATATTAGTTGGTAATTGCTTCAAAAAGATGAGTTTGGAAGCCTTCACATGGTGATTCCGGTGCCCGAGCTTCAAGATTACTCATTTACACTCGGTGGATCACGGTTTGGGATCGAGTCTACTTGAAAATGGAGATCGTCAAGAAGACTTAGGTATCCTAGTTTAGTTTAGTGTGTTTAGATCCATTTGTAAAGCTTAGTATAGTTGATATGCTCAAGTGCACAACACACACAAGTTTTATGTTTGGATATTGGTTTTTCGGTTTTTAGTTTAACCGATATGTGTTTTCATGAATAGTTTGATCAAAACAAGTTTAAATAGTTTTTATGTATATTAGATATGCTCTAGATATACATACATGCTTTTAACTTCTTAGACAAACTTATTTTGACTTTCCTATTCATGTATTGAAAAATCCAAGTTTGATAAAAATACATGTTTTGGTTTTTGATAAAAATGTTAAGAAACAAAAATGGTTTCATATGCTTGATATTTGAGTAGAAATGTTTATCACATGTTTATATATCAATGCAATATGGTAAAAACATTTTTGGGATTTTTACAAGTTATTAAAAGATTTTTCAAAATATGTTTTAACCCAGATTCTGACCCAGGTTTGTGCTGACAGGCTAGGTCGGTCGACCCTGACGGTCGACCGCACCATGGGCCGGTCGACCCATGCGGTCGACCGACGTGCACAGACTTGTGCACGTCTGGCAGACATAAGCTCGGTCGACCGTACGGGTCGACCGGGTCTGAGAGCAGAGCTCTCTGTTTATTTGGGTCGACCGGGTTTGCCCAACGGTCACATTTTTGACCGTTGGCGGTCGACCAGGCGGCCGACCGCCAAGCCTGTCAGGCTGCCACATCAGCCTAACGGCTAGTTTTGTTTTGGGACTATAAATACCCCAACTCTTGGGCTGTTTTGATAAGATTTTAAGAGCTAAAATTTCCTGACTTCTTCAGTGTTTTAAACAAGTTTTCAAAGAGTTTTAAGTGCCAAAAGATCAATCTTATTTGTTTTCAAGTGTTTTGTTATTTTCAAAGAAAATAGGTTTTTGGGAAACTAGTTTATTGTTCTTCATTTCCATATCCATTTGGTATTTTCCCAAGAGTTTTTCTTTGATCAAAACACTTATTTTCTACACTTGAGCTATATCTTCTATCCTAATCTATTAGGATCTTTATTTTGTGGAAAAGAGAAAAAGAGAAGTGTTTGAGGTTAAGCCTCCAAAGTTGTAAACCCTCCTTATTTGTGTATCCCTCTTTGGTAGAGGTTGATCGGAGTGGTATTGGTTTGTAAACCCTCTTCGATAGAGGTGTTGGTTGTTGTTTTGGCTACGGGCCTACCCTTCGGTTGTGAGGCGGTGTTTGAGAGAGGAGTTCGGTACTCCTTGTGTTGTAACAAATCCTCTTCGGTAGAGGTTCCCTCGGTGGGAGATAGTGGATTGGAAATCCTACACGGTGGTGTAGGCGGGGATGTAGAGCTGGGTGCTCGAATCTCGAAACATATCTTGTTGTTAGCGTTTGATCCACTTCTCTCAACTCTCTCTCTCTCTCTTTTATTTCTGCATAGCATCATTCACATCATACATATCTATTTGCTTGTGTTGTCCTTACATTGATTCATATTGCTTATTCATTATATGCTTGGATTGATTGTGTGTGTGCCTCACTTATACTTAACCACAAGAGCTTCACATAGCACCTCAACCCATTCAAGGGGAATCAAGAGGAGTTAGTCCAGAGCCCTTCACGGGGAATTCGGCTACACTTGTGAGTTGTATTAAGTATGTTGCAAAATTTGCATTAGCTTCCGCATTTAGCGCATTTAGTTTCTAGATTAGCAAGTACACCTATTCACCCCCCCTAGGTGTGCTTTTCAATTGGTATCAGAGCTAGTGCTCCTGATACTTAGGCTTAACATCCTAGGAGTGAGATCCATTTGTTTGCTAATCTACATTTGCATTTGCTTGTTTGCACACATATAGTTTGGACCCATGGACTTCATGACCCCACCTATGTTTGACCCTTCCAACATCATTGTTTGGAAGATTAGGATGTCCGTTTATTTGCAAACCCTAGGACATAAGGTTTACCTTGCCATTACCAAGGAATCCTACCTTAGTGATAGTAAGCATATAGGGGCCAATGCACAAGCCCTAGAGGCTATTAGAAGCACGCTACCAAAAGAATATCTTATGCATGTTTCTAACCTTGATTCCGCTTTTGCAGTGTGGAACAAGTTGACAACAACCACCACCTCCAAACTTCAAACGCCTATCCAACAAGAAGAGGAATCTAGTGGAGATGAATCCGAGCCGCAACAATGCTATACGGTCCAAGGGAATGACTCACTTGAGGTACAATCGGAATCTCAACTAGATAGTTTTGATGCTAGTTCTTCATGTGATGATTATGTTGATCCCCATGCTTTAAATGAAGAACTATCAATTGTTTGTGAAAAATTGATTGAAAAATATAACGTTTTGAAAAAGAAAAATTTAGGAATTGAAAAAGAAAATAAAAGTTTGCATTCTAGACTTGACATTGTTTTGCAAGAGAAAGATGAGATTTTGAATGAAAGG
Source organism: Agave tequilana (assembly GCA_038442645.1). Taxonomy (NCBI): domain Eukaryota; kingdom Viridiplantae; phylum Streptophyta; class Magnoliopsida; order Asparagales; family Asparagaceae; genus Agave; species Agave tequilana. The sequence continues at coordinate 44,274 of JAVJIF010028924.1, read as the reverse complement.
GATTCATTAAAATCTCAACTTGATCTTGCACTTAAAGAAAATGAATTTTTAAAATCTAAAAATGATTGTGAAACACTCTTGAAGAAAAATGATGTTTTGTCTTCAAAAATTGAATTTGTTTTACATAATAATGATTCTTTGGAAAGAGATATTGAATTTATTTCAAAAGAATTAGAAATTTGTTTAAATAAAAATAATTCTTTGAAAAATGATATTGCTTCACATGTTTGTCATGCTAGGGTAGTTTCACCTAGAACACCTATTGCATGTACCTCTTCTTCTAGAATTAATGATGATATTTGTTTATTAAAGAAGAGTGTAGATTGTTTGGGCTCCACTTTGAGCCAATGTGTAGTAGGGCGCACACGTTTGGAAACTTTGTTTCGAAAGAAACAAGTTCCATCTTTTCACGCACACCCTCCACGGCATACACATGCTCCTCACGGACACCATCATCACACATTGTATGCTCATGTGTACACTTGTACACATTGTGGACGTAAGGGCCACCTTGCTAAATTTTGTTATGATAGATTACATACTCCTAATTTAGCAAAGAATTTTGTTTGGGCTAGAGAAGGGACTAACCCCCATGGACCCAATAAGATGTGGGTACCAAAGACCACCCCTCCTTTGTTTAATGTAGGTGTGGGCTCTCACATGACGTGAGAGTTGCCGTACCTTGGAGTGGATGCGTTCCGAGCTTCATGGAAATCAAATGGATGCATCACTTTCAAGGGAAGTTTGGTGGGAAGACCACCTTGGTTTGGAGAACTAGAGCGGTGCCCTCATTGTTTTGGTATCGAATCTCTAACTCCTTTTGTTTACATGCTTTTCATGTTTATCTTTCATAGCATGTTTCATTGTTTAGTGATTAGTATGAAAATGTCATGCTTATTAGACTTGTGATATACATGTTTAGTTATTTTGAGACACCCATGTTTAATATGGATAAATTCTTTTGTGTTCTCACTATTTGGTTGATATTGCGTATATCATAGTTCTAATAACTTGTGGATTTTCTTAATAATCATGTTTTTGTTTATCATGTTGATTTTTATCCCGTTTTATGCTTCATGAGTTGATTACATGTTTAGATGTTAGTTTTTCATTAAAACTTGGTGTATACTTGTGCATATAGTGGGCCACAAATAAATCTATATATGTTTGAGCTTGAATGCGTATTTGAACCCTTTAGATGTGCTAGTATAGTCTAGTTTTGATGATTCATACATTTTAAACTTGTATTCCTATTTTTGAATTTGTTTTATGTGTGAGTTTTTCATTTCATGTATATGTCTATTTTGCCAAACTTTAAGATATACATGTATACCCCTTGAGTCATTTGCCTTTCATGCAAATCTATATATATAGACTCAATTGTGTTTAGGGATATGTATGTATACTTTTTGTGTTGACAATTCATACATATGCCTTGAAATGAAATTTGTTTTGGTGAAAATTTAGTTTTTCTTGATTTTGTGTTTATTTATTTAACTTCATGTATATATCCATTTTATCCAAATTATTGTTATACATATACATCCTTTTGAGCCACGTGCCTTCATGCATATATCTTTGTGGACTCGTTGTGTTTGGATATGTATGTACACTTTAATTTGTATAGGACATACATATACCTTGAAGATTAAATAAGTTTTAATGATTTTCGTGTTTTCTTGTTTCAAGGAATTTTGAGCTTAATTGAAAATTTCATAATGCCATGTCTCACATTACTTGTACACTCACCATTTTTTAAAATATTTCTCATGAGTATATTTTCATGAGCATGTATGGACTTTATTGAATATTGAGTGTTTTTAAGTGCTATGTGATTTACATGTGCTTTATGAAAATTATTTTTAGTTTATTCCTTACTTGAAGGATTTCGTACTAGTTTAAGAGTTTTTCCATTTAACTAGTTACGGTATTCTTCATATGGTAGAGTTTTTCAAACAAAACTTATTTTCAAATCTATTTTTGAAAACCCCTACCTTTCATGGGAGGATGGATGGGAGATCATGTTCTTAAATGCCTTAAAATGAAAATCATTTAAAACTTGAACCATGATTGGGAGGTAGTAATATGAGATATACACTTGATCTCATTGTTATTTCAATTGGTATCAATCTTGACCTTTCTTGTATACTCATATATGTTTGTATGTATGTATGTATGTTTCAATTCCAAGTATATCAATTTCAATTGGTATCTATTTTCCATACATATATATGTTTGTTTCAATTTTTTTTAACAATGCATAGGCTTGTTAAAATAAAAGTGAACATTATTTTAGTTGGTATTTCATAAAGGGGGAGAAAATTTAATTTTGTCTTTCAATTGGTATTAGTACTCCCATACTTTATGATTGAAAATTTAAATTTGGTATCATATGTTCAAAATGAAAAATATTTACAATTGGTATCAAAATTTTTGTTTAGACATTCAAAATTTATTATGTTTAATTTCAACTGGTATCAAGATTTTCATGTGTTTTGCTTAAAATTGGTATCAATATTTTTTTGTTTCCTTTCAATTGGTATCAAGATGCTATTCTTTGACATACTTTCAATTGGTACCTTAATTGATTATCACCCCTAATTGGTCTTGTTTTTGTTTTAGACAAAAGGGGAAAATATTATTTTTATTGATTTGTTGTTTCAAACAAAAAAAGGAGAGAAAATTTATTGAATTGGTTTTGCTTTTATCCCTTATTGAAGATTGATTCTTTGTATTAAAAAGAGAGAAGATTTTGTTTTGTTTTGATTTTTACCCCTTTGTTGATGATTGACAAAAAAGGGAGAGAATTATTTGAGAGTTTAACATGCATTATATAAACCAAAGTCTTTCTCAAATAGAGAAGATGTTTTTAATATGCATGATTGGTACATGTTTATATATGCATATTTATGTTTTGCATATATTAAGTTTAATTCAGTTTAATTTTAATTGGTATCTAGAGCATGTTTTGTAATTGGTATCTAGAGCATGTTTTGTTTTAAACATTTCATTGGTATCTAGAACCTTTTATTGTTTATGCATAGATATGCATGTTTCATGTTTCATGTTTAATATTCATTGCATATTTATTGTTTATTTGTTTATGCATGAGTTAAGGGGGAGCTTCTTTGAAGCTTAACTTTAATCCATGCATATATAACTCCATGAGTTTTGTCATCATCAAAAAGGGGGAGATTGTTGGCCCAAAGGCCTTCCACCCTAGTTTTGATGATGATTAACTCATGTAGTTATGTTTACTAATTATCTTGTGTTTTTAGTTTCAGATCATTAAGCAAGATATTAGTTGGTGATTGCTTCAAAAAGATGAGTTTGGAAGCCTTCACATGGTGATTCCGGTGCCCGAGCTTCAAGATTACTCATTTGCACTCGGTGGATCACGGTTTGGGATCGAGTCTACTTGAAGATGGAGATCGTCAAGAAGACTTAGGTATCCTAGTTTAGTTTAGTGTGTTTAGATCCATTTGTAAAGCTTAGTATAGTTGATATGCTCAAGTGCACAACACACACAAGTTTTATGTTTGGATATTGGTTTTTCGGTTTTTAGTTTAACTGATATGTGTTTTCATGAATAGTTTGATCAAAACAAGTTTAAATAGTTTTTATGTATATTAGATATGATCTAGATATACATACATGCTTTTAACTTCCTAGACAAACTTATTTTGACTTTCCTATTCATGTATTGAAAAATTCAAGTTTGATAAAAATACATGTTTTGATTTTTGGTAAAAATGTTAAGAAACAAAAATAGTTTCATATGCTTGATATTTGAGTAGAAATGTTTATCACATGTTTATATATCAATGCAATATGGTAAAAACATTTTTGGGATTTTTACAAGTTATTAAAAGATTTTTCAAAATATGTTTTAACCCAGATTCTGACCCAGGTTTGTGCTGACAGGCCAGGTCGGTCGACCGCACCATGGGCCGGTCGACCCATGCGGTCGACCGACGTGCACAGACTTGTGCACGTCTGGCAGACACAAGCTCGGTCGACCGTACGGGTCGACCGGGTCTGAGAGCAGAGCTCTCTGTTTATTTGGGTCGACCGGGTTTGCCCAACGGTCACATTTTTGACCGTTGGCGGTCGACCGGGCGGCCGATCGCCAAGCCTGTCAGGCTGCCACATCAGCCTAACGGCTAGTTTTATTTTGGGGCTATAAATACCCCAACTCTTGGGCTGTTTTGATAAGATTTTAAGAGCTAAAATTTCCTGACTTCTTCAGTGTTTTAAACAAGTTTTCAAAAGAGTTTTAAGTGCCAAAAGATCAATTTTATTTGTTTTCAAGTGTTTTGGTATTTTCAAAGAAAATAGGTTTTTGGGAAACTAGTTTATTGTTCTTCATTTCCATATCCATTTGGTATTTTCCCAAGAGTTTTTCTTTGATCAAAACACTTGTTTTTCACACTTGAGCTATATCTTCTATCATAATCTATTAGGATCTTTGTTTTGTGAAAAAGAGAAAAAGAGAAGTGTTGAGGTTAAGCCTCCAAAGTTGTAAACCCTCCTTATTTGTGTATCCCTCTTTGGTAGAGGTTGATCGGAGTGGTATTGGTTTGTAAACCCTCTTCGGTAGAGGTGTTGGTTGTTGTTTTGGCTACGGGCCTACCCCTCGGTTGTGAGGTGGTGTTTGAGAGAGGAGTTCGGTACTCCTTGTGTTGTAACAAATCCTCTTCAGTAGAGGTTCCCTCGGTGGGAGATAGTGGATTGGAAATCCTACACGGTGGTGTAGGCGGGATGTAGAGCTGGGTGCTCGAACCTCGAAACATATCTTGTTGTTAGCGTTTGATCCACTTGTCTCTCAACTCTCTCTCTCTCTCTCTCTTTTATTTGTGCATAGCATCATTCACATCATATATATCTATTTGCTTGTGTTGTCCTTACATTGATTCATATTGCTTATTCATTATATGCTTGGATTGATTGTGTGTGTGCCTCACTTATACTTAACCACAAGAGCTTCACATAGCACCTCAACCCATTCAAGGGGAATCAAGAGGAGTTAGTCCAGAGCCCTTCACGGGGAATTCGGCTACACTTGTGAGTTGTATTAAGTGTGTTGCAAAATTTGCATTAGATTCCGCATTTAGCGCATTTAGTTTCTAAATTAGCAAGTACACCTATTCACCCCCCCTCTAGGTGTGCTTTTCACAAAGATCAACTGATAGCTCTGTTGTTCTGCGGGTGTGTTGGTACCTTTCAACTGACAGCCAATTTCTCTTAATATATCTGCAATTACTTCTTCAATTTATTCTGATATGGTAATATTGACTGATATTGTGCCTTCATTTTCTGAATTCATTCCTTGTATGAATTAGTCCACCTGAAAAATTTTATTCTGTAGAAACCCTTTGATCAACTGTTACTGCACCAATCACACTTAAGATGACCCTGTCAGAAGAGATTTATAACATGGTCTAGATTTAACATTAATGATTTATATTAATCCTTAACTAATAAGCATGCTTCGTACTAAGGATGAAAATTTGTTGAGAACTTAACCAAGATTAATCTTCCCGAAGAAATGTCAGAAATTTATAGTCTATGAAATGATGATTTCCTATAAATTTATGCATAATTTGTTATGCTAGAATCGTCAAAAGAGCAACATTACTGAGTATGATTTACTGCTTGTGTCTGCGCCCCCTTTTGGGCTTGTGTTATCTGAAAAATGTAGTTTCACCTTCTACTTGCCTATTTTATTTATACCTGTTAACTCATGGGTGCAAATTTTAAATTTTTGTTAAGAACTCGTAAAGTAACAATCCCCATTTACACTCCTATTTCTCGTTTCGAGTAATATGCACATTTGTTCCCAAATATGTTTAGCATGGAAAGATTTGTCAAACTTGGGTTGGATGGTGAGGATCAGGAATTAGGCTTGCTTATTATTTGTACCACTGCGTTCATGGTGCTTAAGTGGATGACCGACCGTGAAGAAATCATGCAATCTATCCCTAGGAACATCAGGGACCAAGAGAGACGAATGTACCTGTCACGAGTTATAGAGTCCAGTGACACTGTGTCACAATATGTTCAGGATGAATAGGGATGTTTTCTTCGACCTTTGTTCCATTATTAGGGTTCGGAGACTCCTTCAAGATTCTGCTGTGGAAGAGCAATTAGCAATGTTCCTACACACTATAGGACATAATGTCCGTAATAGAGTGATTGGAGGGAACTTCATACGTTCTGGAGAGACAATTAGTCGTTATTTCCAACATACACTTTGGGCAATTGGAGAGCTCAGAAGGGATTACATTTGTGGTCCTAGCACAATTGTCTATGACAAGATTGTCAGCGACAATAGATTCAATGCTTACTTCAAGGTAAATTTAACTTTTCTACTCAATTATTAATAAATAGAGCGAATTAATAATTGACTGTCTAACCATTTTTAATTTAACGTCAATAGAATTGTGTTGGAGCAATTGATGGGACACATATCCCTGCTACTCTACCAGTTGCTGAAGTTGGACCATTCTACAGAAGAAAAGGATATCCAACTCAAAATGTTCTTGCAGTTGTTGACTTTGATTTGAAATTCACATATGTCTTACCGGGTTGGGAAGGATCAGCACATGATCTCACCGTCCTGCGAGATGCTCTTGAAAGACCACACGGTCTGCGTGTCCCTGAAGGTATTTCATACCAATTGCGTGATTCTCACACACTTCGTTATGTTCATTTGTTTACTGAACAAATCTTAACTTTTTCAAAATTTGCTACTATAGGGAAATATTACCTGTGTGATGCTGGTTATAGTATCAGGTCAGGCTTCTTAGCTCCATATCGCTCAGTTAGGTATCATTTGAGTGATTACAGAGACAAGTTACCCACCAATTACAAGGAGTTATTCAACTATCGTCACTCCTCCCTCCGGACTCGGTGGAGAGGGCTTTTGGTTCTCTGAAGGGAAGATTTAAGTTTTAACATCTCGTCCGTTCTTTCCATATCGCACACAAGTTGAGACTGTAATGGCTTGTTGCATCCTTCACAATTTTATCTTGTCTCACGGGGAAGATGATTTCATCCCAACTGAGGGAGAGTGGACTGCACAGAATCTAGCAGAAGGGGAAGGACCCGTAGACAGCTTCGAGAAGAGGCCAATGCTTGGGTACAAATAAGAGAAGAAATTGACCAGCGCATGTGGACTGACATGCAAAATTGACTTTAGTAATAATAATCAACTTTGGCTGTGCTATGTTATGTAATCATGCTAATATGGTGCCAAGTACAAACTAATGTCTCCTAGTTTTACTCTGGGAAATGCCTGGTGTTTAGCCTTATTTCATGTTAATATAATCTCTGAATGTATACACTATTGTGGCTATATTGTCTGACATTTTGCCTTGCAGAGGATGTCTGAAAATGAGTACACCTTTGAAAATGATGCAGCCCCATCTACTGTGGTAAGAAGAAGAGGAAAACCGGTGGGAAGAACCAGCGCTGAACAGAGCCAGCAAGTATTTTTCTCATTGAGTTCATGGCAGGGCTGATACGTGACAGAGTGAAGGGGGACTTGAACGTAATAGCGGCCAATGAAATTAAGAATAAGTTTAATATGGCGGTCTCTGACAAACACGTCTACAATTAGTTGCGCATTTGAAAGAGCAAGTGGAATCGAATATGTACTTTAAACACTCTAAGTGGTTGCGTTGTGTGGAAGCCAGAGATTCGTACTATTGAGATGCCAGAAGCTGTTTATACGGAATATATCAAGGTAACAAGATAAATGACTTTCACTTCTGCATCAGCACCATCAATTTTCTTATGTAAGGTCTAATATAACTAACATAATGAGTACAGATTCACCAAAAAGACAAGCCTTTTCTCAACCAGCCAATTGAACACTACGACGAGTGTACATCCTTTTTGGTGGTGACAGGGCCAAATGAAGGTTTGCACTGGATGATGGCCAATCATTTGTGTGTCCAACGCAGAACGACATTAAAGAGGGTTCCTTCAACACTGGTTCCCTACATGGAGACTAGTAAGTCCACAGACCACCCGGAAAGCATGTCTGTGTCCCAACGCTCCAAAAGTAAAGGTAAGGAGGAAGGATGTTGAGCTGGAGATCATGGGATCGTTTGCAGGGTCTTTCAAAAAAATTGTCAATACCATCTACGATAGCGAGAAGAAGATAGAAAGGTGGTTGCACAGTTCTACGAGCAGCTGCGTTCAATGGTGGGGACGAATTATCAGTACTACATCTTCAATGAAGATGAGGTCTCTGCTGCTTTTGATTATTTCGTGAAGAACCCCGACATCGGAGTTGTTTTCCTTAGTAGGAGGACCGACGCGGAGAAGGCACATGGTTATATCGATTCACGAGGAAGAACAACATTGACTGACATCAAAGTGAGAGCTCGTGATCCTCCTTCTACCCTTAGCCGCTGCACGCTTTTATGCACCCCTCTTATTTGCACCCCTTCCCTTATATAGATATTTATGATGTGTTGGTTTAAGTCGATTGCCATAGGCAATCAGTATGCCCATATTTATCTTTCTGAGTGATTGCTTGTTAGTTCATGGATGGCGCTAGGCCATCCACAATTTGAGACTGTTTTATTTTAGACAGCATGCTTTTGGACTGTTTATGATTCTTATTAATTATGTCCTTTTGCTTTGTTTTCCGGCTGACATTATTTGGTTTATATAGGCAATTAAATTTGTTTCGAAGGCAATGATGATCTGAAGGGGTAGGAGCCTTAACGAGAGGGTGCAATGATGTGCAGAGTGCGTGATGGATTGCAGCCGTTAAAGTATGGTACACGAGCGGCGTGGCTCCATTCACGCATTCGCACTTGACCATCATGGGTGTGGAGGAGAGGTCTGTCAAGGCCTCCCCACTTAAATTACCTCTTCAAAAACTGAGCCTCTTGCACTAGCTATTTCCGTTACAGCAGGAGGAAGAGAAATGTTCAAAGAGGTTTTTGGAATTGTGTTTGGTTAGTTGCCAAATGTAAAACATTTGCAAAGTTACACTATTTTTCTACTTGGTTATAGCTGCTATTCCAGTCCAATTTGCAATTCCAATCTAGCTTGAAAAATCACAGCCCGTGTCCAGCCCGTGGCCCCAGCATCGAGAGTCTTCCATCAAAAGGCTCTGTAAAGGCTACTAATGCCTTTACTGTCGTCACCTGCCCCCTCTCGTGTCTCTCTATCTCCGATTGTATTTCTTTAACAATAGCTTGATTGCCGGGTGGAACCGACATTGCCTCAGGTAACCTATACATGTTTTACCTTGCAAATCTGCTATAGCTGTTGTAGCAGTTGGACAGAGGCAACTGTTGATGCTCCTCGTAAAGCGACTGCTCTGTTAGTAATCTGCTGTTTCATGCTTCCCAATTACCTATCTTTCATGTCTGGATCCTCATGGAATATAGCATGTTGTTCATATTATCTTGTTGTGCTCTTCCTTGTTGGTTACTGATCTAATTTTCATGTATGGTCTAGATTCAGTGATGTTCAAGTCTGCTATTATGTTGGTTAGTAATTTTGGTTAAATGCAGGTCCCAGATGGCCTGCTTGCTCTTAATGCTCTGTCTGTTAATCTATTCATTTGCTAATTCGTTAATCTGTTGCTTCATGGTTTTATTTTATTAACCTGGGTTCCTTGAAAAGATTACTCCTATTGTGATGGGCTATGATGATGCACATATAGAATTAGAATGCGAGTTTTGCATGTTAGTTTGGGAACCCTTAAATTCAGGTTTGCTGATCAGGTTGGACAACTCAGTGATTGAAACCCCTGTCTTGGAAGCAAGCTGGATGTTAATCACCTTGAGTCACTACCTCTCTGTTACCTATATCAAGTTGGAAGCCCATTCTGTGCAATCCCTACATCATATGGAGCTATTAATATAGCATCTACAGTGTCTTCTGAGCCCTAGAATCAAACGCATTGACTTATTTCTAGTTCACAGAAGCGTCCAATAAAGTAGTTAAATATATAACCTCTTGGCCACATGTGTTTTTTCTTTTCTACATATGAATTATAGTTATGTGCAGGAAAACATTGTAGTTTGGACTTTGCACAAGGTGCTTCTAACATTATGCCCCTTCAGGTATTATGCCACCGCTGCTGTAAACTTTCTCATTAGTTATGTCCTGTTCTGCAAATTTATTTTAATGAACTAACATTCATATTAATATTTTTAGATGAACAAAAAGTCAAATTGTTGGACTCGCCCGGCCTCGAGTGAATAGAGGAAATGTTGACGATGCCTTTGTTGTATGTCATGTTAATCAAGGACATCATGAGGACGCGAAGATTGAACTCTCATTTTAGTTAATTGATATATATGTACCGTAGATATTTATATTTGTTGTCCATGAGGGGAGGGGATTTATTGACTCATTTGTTTATTGGGTCAAATATTATTTTTTTATTGAAATACAACTGATGTATCATTAATAGATAATTTTGAAGGATTCATCTTGTATTCATCTTGTGCAATCCCTATATCATATGGAGCAATTAGCAATGTTTATTTTCATTTACCGTTGTTTGTTTCGTTGAAAATAACTTGCAAAATATTAATTCATTATAATAATATTATAATAGTAATTTTTTTGTTCACATGAGTTCATTTTATTTTACTTTGTTCAATTTTTTAGTTTTATAACAATACAATAATATTATAATAAGAGTTAATATTATAATTATTTTTATGTATTTTATATTATTATGATATGACAACTAGATATTTTTTCTTAAAATTTTGTAATAATTATGTTTTATTAGTATTCTGAAAGTGTTATTAATATTATATGATTTTCTTCAAATTTATTATTATTTATTCGGTTAATATTTTCATCCTATATATACGAATTAATCTCATTCTTTATTAAAAATAATGTTATAGATAAAATATTCAGAGGAATAATATTTTATCTCAATTTGTTAATACAATTTAATTTACAATATTAGATTTATTTTAATAGTATTTAAAATAATTAAATCACTGATACAGTTAAATTTGTAGTCAACTTTTTTACTTACATTTTTACATTACCAACCAACACCGTAAAACGCAATATACTTCCCATTTACACTTCCACTTTACCAACCAAACACCGTAAAACACAATATACTTTCCCATTTACACTTATTTTATCAACCAAACACCGTAAAACACAATATATTTTCCCTGCTATAGTTCACTTTTCTCATTCTCTTGCGGCGTTTTGCGGCGAAACAAACAAACCCTAACTAAGTTATCTGGTTAAGTTTATTGAGTTTGAAGTTATTCATTTAGGTTTCAATTTTCTTGGTGGTATGGCTTGCATTGGTCCAAGAATAGGATGTGGTTAATAACTTTCACGGAGAACATATGATATCTTTTCAAGCAAAAATATTTTGTATTACGTTATTAAATAGCACTTTTATTAGAGTGTGGAAGGGTATTCTTGTATTTTTTTTCTATTTATTCCTCATCTATGTAAAGGGAAGTAACCCCAATCTAGGTTAAGCTGTCTATTCTTTAAGGGCGTGTTTGTTTCGCCGCCAAACGTCGCAAAACGCAAGTCGTAAAACTTCTTTTCCATTTTCCGTTGTTTGTTTCGCTGAAAAACAAGTTGCAAAATGCAACTCTTCTTTTCCTATTTGCAGTTGCTACAGTTAAATTTGTGGTCATGTAAATATCACGTTTACACTCATATTTTCCTACTTGCAGTTGCTACAGTTAATTTTGTGGTCATGTAACTCTCACTTGTAGTATACTTATAATTCAAAACAGTTACTTGATAATCAATATATAATTTAATATTATTAAATATTTAATATTTTAAATAGTGTTCAATTTCTTATTTAATTATTTAATTATTTTATATTTTTAATCTTATTTTTTATTGTTTTTAATATTGTTTTAATACTTAATATTTTACTATTTTAATTTAATATTTTTATTTAATATTTTATTTAATACTTTATTATTTTATTAATACTTATTCCATTTTTTATTATTTTATTTAGAGTTTATATTTTATTAATATAACAATATTATACTTTAATATAAAATTATTATATATTTAATTATTTATTTTTTAATATAAAAAATTACTTTATTAATATCATAATATATTTTATTATTATATTAATATTTTATTATGTTAATATTGTAATAATAATTTAGTATAATAATACTATAATGATAATTTATTATTAAATTATAATTATATTTTACTTTGTTAATTTTATATTTCTATAATATTACAATAATATTATAATAAAATTTATATTATAATAATTTTCAAGTATTTTTAATATTATAATATTATAACTATATTTTATTATTTGTAAGATTTTTTAATATTATAATAAAATTTATATTATAAATTTTCAAGTATTTTAATATTAGAATATTATAACTATATTTTATTATTTTTGTAAGATTTTTTAATATTTATATTTTATTAGTATTCTTAAATTTTTATTAATGTTCTTTAGATTTTCTTAAAATTTTATATTATTTATTTAGTTAATATTTTAGTAATATTTTACTATTTATACAAATATTTTATTAATATTATTGTTATAAATAAAATATTAAGATTATTAATTTTTTATCTCAAATTTATTAATATAATTTAATTTGCAATAGTAGATTTAATTAATAGTATTTATAATATTTAAATCACTGCTACAGTTAATTTTGTGGTCAACTTTTTCACTTACACTTTTACATTACCAACCAAACACCGTAAAACACAATATACTTTACCATTTACACTTTCACTTTATCAACCAAACACCGTAAAACACAATATACTTTTCCATTTACACTTCACTTTATCAACCAAACACCGTAAAACACAATATATTTTCTCTGCTACAGTTCACTTTTTTCATTCTCATTTTACGACTTACGACTTTCGACGTTTTGCAACGAAACAAACAGGCCCTAAAACCTAACATGGTATCAGAGCAAGATTCATGATCCAAAAAAGTTACTATTCACGCTATCACTATTCATTAAAAAAACTAGTTGCCTTCAAGTTTCAAATCCCTACACGTTTCCATGATCCAAAACCTTAGCTGTCGTCAACTGTTACCTCTACTACTTACCGACACCAACTATCGTTGCTCTATTCTGTAGTATGTGCTACTTACCCTTCTTGTTTGTCTCCAATAGTTCTTGTCAAGGCCCTGTTGTGCCCTCTAAGGTCTTGCCATAATTGCTATGTTCTACTATGCACCCAATATACTCATCTGATCCTTTACTATTGTTATCTCTACTACTGTTGCTTCAAATTTCTTCATTGGTGTTACCCACGGCAAGAAGTTTTGTTATTTTCTATTGAGTTTGAGGATTTTCTAAAATCTCTCCTACTGAGTTTAAGGATCTCGCTCAAATCTTTTTTTTTAAATTTTGCTATGGTATCAGAGCCCAGGTTGTGGCTCACGGCGCAGTGGTCCAATGTGAAGCCTGATAAGTGAGTTGAGAGCTGATCAAAGTCTAATTTCCCACGAATAGTGGAGGTTCGTAGATGGTTAATCGATTGTTGTTGTCAGTTGTTGAGACCAAGATCGATGTACCTACGATGAGATCCTCATGGGCGTTTGAGATCTGAATAGCTAGGATTCTCGTTGATGAAAGTATATCCACACATGAAGAGGGAGATTATTGAGTATTCATGTGCGAATATAGTCCCACATTAGAAAATGGATAAAAAGTGATAGACTTAAATAGAAAGTAGGACCTTTACTTATCAACTTAAGCTTTTGGATAAGATTGGCTTTCAATCTCTATTTAAGGCCCATCACTTTTCTATTCACTTTCCAATGTGCGACTATCTTCATATATGAATACCCAACAATTTCTCCTTCATATGTGAATATACCTTCATCCACGAGAATTCTCGTCATCCACAGATCTCGACCTTCCGTGAGGATCTCATCGTGCGCATACCAACCTTGGTTGCAGCAATTGACTAACCATCCACGAATCTCCATTATTAGTGAGAAACCACACCTTGTTCAACTCCCCAACATGGTATGAGAGTGATCGCTCTTGCATCACCACCTGCGCCTCCACCATCGTCATCAACTTCCTAGCCCTAGCCACCACCAAATCCTAGTTGTCACCTAAGAAACCCTAGCCACCATCTCTTCTTCTCTTACCTTCTTTTTTCGTTTTCTTTCTCTTTCTTCACATCTGATTGTGATCTGAATCTAAATCTACTGAAAAAAAGATTATTGTTCACGTGAACAATATCGCAACGGCTGCCAGTCTGAAATCCTGTAACGACTGAAATTGTTTTGATCATATAGTTGTGTATCAAATTCTGATTTTTGGTGATTAAAAGTCATTGTCTATGTTTTTGGTCAATCCAAAGGAAATTATGGGTTTGGTGATCTAATTCTACTTGGATTTGACAATTTTTACTAATGAGTTTGAAAAATTAGAAAGTTCTTTCTTCTACTAAGTTCGAAAATCTCTCAAAATCTCTACTTTTACTGGGTTTGAGGATCTTTCAAAATTTTCACTTTTACTGAATTTGAGGATCTCTAAAATCCTAATCATATACAAAAAGATGAATATTTGATTTTTCCTGCAGTTTTCGCACATGGTGTTAAATTTGACTCAGATTTGACTTAATTTGACTGGCAACTTTAGTATCAATATCAATGATTCAGCAGCGTGGCATAAGATTAGCAATTTAGTAGTTGTTTCAACAAATTAAATATTTCATTTGTTTCTCATTTTTTCTTTTTTATTTAGAAAACTTTTATCTAGTCTTTATAATAAGTTGGGCATGATTGTTATCTATGCTCTACTTTGAAGGAAGTATTGGAGTGTGCAAGGGTATTCTTATATTTTTTTCTTTTTATTTCTCATCTATATAAAGAGAGGCAACCTTGATCCAGGGTTAAGTCATCTATTCTTTAAAACCAAACACTTTAAAACAAACTAATTTTTATACTAAATAAAGATACTCAATTACCATTATGTTACTTAATAACTAATCATTAAAGAATTTCAATTAAAATCGACTAGATGTGTTCCTACTCTAGACTATATTTATAGTATATAAGTATATATTAGAAGTATCCTAATCTGATTTCATTTGTGCGCACTTGGAGCATGAGTCATTCACTAGTATATATATAATATGTATATAAGTATATACCATAATAGAATAGACTTGGCTACTTCCAGATGGATCAAGAGCAAAACCTTTCCCATTCAAATTTAGTACTAGGTACTCAAATGAAAAACCAACTCCATTAAGGTTGATCTACACCAAACAAGCAAGAGTTTTTTTTGCTCAACTAGAGACAAAACCAATGACTCAAAATAGTGTGTTACTTAGATCTCTGATTATGGACAAACAAATTCTTCATCCAACTATTTGACTATGATCTATACGCTTAAAAAATCTTACACACCATTTTTTTGTTAAATCTCAAACATTCTAAGCCGGTAAACTAAACAACTCGCTTTCTAGGCCGTCCATGTTATGTCCACTTGATTATAGTCAAAAAAACTTAAAAAGATTTGATTTTTTTTTACTTTTAGACACTTTATATATAGTCGATAAATTTTAACAAAGTGGATAGTCCGCTTGAATAATGGGAAGGATTCAGCTCCGAAGCTTCAAAAATGGCCAAGTCTATCTCAATACAATACAATACAATTTAATATAATATAATATAATAATTTAACATGATAATTTAACATGATATAAGAAAATAATCGATGTCTTAAAACATGGAAGGGAACTTCCTCATATGAAGATCAAAAAAATCAACTCTCTGCTAATTGGATAACCAGCATCATTCATGTTAATCCTTGTGTCCTAAAACCTAGTTACACCAAAGATCATGTGATTCCATCTAAAGGTAAAAGTTCTATTGTTGAGATTGTAATATTTCCAACCACCCAATGTAAGAGCAAACAATAGGAGAATTGCATGATCTTTGATGTGCATAAATTTTAGAACAAGAATATCAACGTGAATGGTGTCAATCAAAAAATTATGGGCTGACTTGATTTTTTTTAATCAACATAGGAGAAAATTTCCTCTTATGCATATAATAGCACTAATCTCATTATATAATATGTACTCTGTCTCATCCACTTTGTCTCTATACCCACTTTCTCTGTGTAGTCGAGCCGCTTTATCTCTCTACTCGCTTTCGCTCTAGTATCTCTCTCTTTCTAACATAGTTTTCTCTCTAATCAACTCTCATATCCTCTTCCTGTTTCTACCCACTTTCTCTTTCTAAGTTCTCTCTCTTACAGTTAGTTTTATGAAATTAGTAACATTTATGGTACTTTTATGAAATTTAAAAAGAAGTTTTTACAGTCATTCATTGTTCTCGTTAGGAAGTTTTCTGAAAACTAGAAAGTCCTTGGTAGTTTACTGTAAATTTTCAAAACCCATGGTACTTAAGCAGGGAAAAAAGAAAGTTCATGTAGTTCTGTGTAATTTAGCCTTTAATCATATCGCTAGGTCCCAAGACATCATGGGCAAACCTGGTAATTGATCATATATTTAAAGTACATTTATACCCTCCCCCCCCCCCCCCCCCCCAAAAAAAAAAAAAACCATCAATTCCACAGTTCATTTTTGTATTGTGCCTTTCCATGTGGCAGATGGCTCGCATGAAGAATGTAAGAAAACTTGATGTACACTGTTAAACACAATCACTCAGCTCAAGCTTTTGGTAAAGTGGTCATCTGTTGCTACTAAAAGAATTTAAGGTAGCAAACAGCTCATATGCATTCATAGTCACGGTACTTAATTTCTCACAATCATTTTCAAAAAAGGGAACAGATGAAATAGCACAATGAGGTGAACTTAGAGCATACCTTTCCGATACACTGTCCTACCCAAGGGCAATGATGGTCAAACCGCTCCACACAGTTATTGCAGATAGAGCAATGTGAACAACGCGGGGGCCGATATAGCATGCATGTGTTGCAATACTTCACCTTGACTACAATGCCATTCACGACAACATCTTTAATTGGTGGTAAACTTGATTGACCACCTGGAACTCCTGTCCAGTCTGAAGATAAATTGGAGGCATTACCATCATATTCTGGTTCTGGAGGGTGTGCATTACGAGGGATTATGCCCGGGTCTCTGCTAGATGTGAGAAAGAGAACAATAATAATCTGCATAGTTAGGACATTCAAACCTCCAGTTAATGGGAATTATAAATGGAAGAAAGAATTATGTACATAAAGGATCTGTCTGTTTGAAATCAAGGAACGACAAGCCAGTAGCTTTTCAGATTCTAAACTCTGTTAATATATTGCCCCCTGTAAGAGAACATTTGAGGCCTCTATAGCCTTAGTACATTTTGATGCTCAGTTATGTTATTGTCCAGTGCGCTTCCCAGCCTCCTATAATACAACAACTTCAAGTATTCATTAGAGCCTAAGCGCATGAGTTCGACATAGAAATTTTCATATTAAGATTTAATCAGTTTCATGATTTTTGCAGTGAGACTTGAGTCATATAAGTGTGGCAAGTTGCTCAATCAAGACGAAATTGCTGCCCCTTAACACGAACTTTTCTTCTCGTCGTTTTCCCACTTGTTCATGTGAAGAGTATTAATAACATTTTCGAACACCCTTATTGATACAAAATCTTACTAAGCAGCACTATCCCTTGAAAGTTTGAACCATAACTTACCCTTATGGATTATTGACTATGGAGTGGAACTAGTCTCAGACTCTTAATGACACTAATACCAACCTACGAAGCATAGATACTGATACAAGATACGGGTACAACACGTTACGGACACGGGAATACGGGTAATTTAAAAAAGTAGGACATTGGTACGACATGGATAGGGTAAATATTATATGTATACATTTGTGTTTTTTTTTTGTCTATATACATAGATACACATATATATATACAATGCAAATATATAGATATAGGATAAAAATAAATATCATATATGTATAAATATACAATAATGACTAAATTACAGTCGTATGTATCTTAATACTTATTATCGATAGCATGAATTTGTAAGGTTAGATTAGTTACAAGAACACAATATCTTAAATATTATGAAACATTTTCAAATTATATAAATCAATAATTATGTAAATGATTTGATAAACTAGATAACTTACATAAGAACATTGCATTTACAAGTAATAAAGTCATAAAACTTTTTTGTTCACAATTAGATCTTTTTTTAACTTTGTAGTCTAAGATATGTCTCCAATACATGATACATCTAAGATATATATAATTTTTAGAATACGTTAGAAGAGTATCTGGCATTTACTAGTCAAGTATCAGAGTATCTAGGTATTGAAAAAGAATCTGACACAGGTACATCTCCGTCAACGAAGTATCGCTGCTACATAGATACCCATACTTGTTCCTCTAGGTTTATCCTCAAGATCTTGAAAATTCTGTGAAAAAGTTATGAACCCTGGGACTATAGAAAAGGATTCATTACTTGTATTCTTTGAATGTCTCCTTATTTTAAAAAGATGATTTGTTTTATTAAAATTTCCAATATAATACGGCATCTTCTCATTATTTAAGGAAGAAAAAAAAAAAGTAAAACCAAACTGTTTAGGGGAAAAAATGAATGTGCGATGAACTAAAAGTGTTCAAATGTTAGGCATTATTTATAGATAGAGGGTTACGCTTGGGTACTCCCTATAGCTTTATGAAGCATGTAAAACTGATAATAGACTTTGTATCATAAATTTAAACCATTGTTCGTGGTTTACATGCCTTGAAATGCATGTAGAGAGAAACAATGCTTTAGAGGCTTCCAAGTTCCAGCATTTGGAATCTTATAGTTACATTTAGTACACTATTTAGAGTTGTTTGTTTTGAAAGCTTTTTATGGAAAATGGAGAAACCTTTTTATATTATTGATTTTTCATTCTTACGCATTTTAAATGTTCTAGATCAAGGTCAACAAACTAGATTTTTAATTTATATGTCTCAACACTGAATATCAATGGGAAGGTTTGGAATTTTAGATTAAAATATTTACATAGCACCAAAAGCTAATGTCTATCTCTCGATCTAAGTAACTCCTAACCGAAGCAACATAGGATCCAAGGTATGAGGTTTTTGGCCATTTAGCTTTCAAGTGTTTCGTGTCAATTTCAGTTGAGGAATAGTCCAGAATTGACATGCAATTTTGATCTTGTCAAGTTTCAGCCGATACACATTTGGTGTCAGTCAGTTTGAGCAAGTTTCGAATAGTTTAAATAACTTTAGGATGAAATTGTTGAAATTTTGACTTCATAATCAAAGAGAAAAGCTTTCTTTTCAGTTATTTTGACCAAGTCAAATATAGACCAAGTCTCGGAATCAAGTCGGTTGAGCATATCTCTCCACTGTTCGAATTTTTCAATAAAGTTGTTACAACAACTGGAGGTTCTAAGGTTATAAATAGAATTCTAGCTCAGTTTTCAACACACAGTTCTCATTTTCTCTTCTTTCTCTCTGAAATTTCTTTTGAGGTCTACTCTTCGTGAAAAAGACTTCAGCCTAAATTAAATTTTTCTCTCCTTTCTTTATTTTTGGGTAACCGCTCTGAATCTGAGCAGAGACCTGGTGCTAGCATCTGAGCCCAAGTGCTGGTGATTACGGGGGAGTTTTTACTGCTAGTTGACGGGGCCAATTTCACGACCGGACGAGGGGACCGGTCATTTGTCTTCTAAGGCAGTGTGTCACACGACTACATCTCCCAGGCCAGCGATCTTACTCTTTATTTTAATTTTGTTACATGTTTAGTAATTGATACACATTTAATTTGATTTGTTCTAAGTTTTAATTATTGCATGTTTTAATTTAAAAGAAAAATAAGGATAAAATTTTCAACAATGTAGAAGACAAATATCATCTTAAAGATTCTGTATTTCCTAAATTACACATTTCATGCAAATATGTATTTTATATGACACAGCTTATCTAGGAAAGATGATAATATGAAAAACATTGCCACTCTGAAATGCATCATTTTGCTTACATGAGTATTACATAGTTATGAGCAAATTAGAACATGCATAAACACTACATATTTTATCGTTTCATTGTATATTCTTTGATAATTTAATATGTGCCATCTGTTCTGTTTGGTTGTATTGTCATCTTAATCTTCCCTCTCTATTATTATGCTCATGCTATATTCATATCTCCCGATCAGCACCTATTACTAATTACTCAATTATAATGAGACCGCCATGTATTGTACTCCCTCTGTATTACAATTAATAATCTCTTATAGTATAGGGATACCCTTTCTTCTTCACTTCACCTTAACTTAATATCAAATATATGCTAGCTACTTGTCTTCAGAGAATTCTTTCTGATGTATTATCATCTTCGAGAGTTTAATTTGTCAATCTTATTTTTATCTAGAATTTCTCACTAATCATATGCAACCATAAAATTAATGTTTGTCTTGGATAAACAGTTGTAGGTTCAGTTTGAGACATACCTTGTAGCTGCAACCACTAGTTTTGTAACAACTCCATTATAATAACTATGGAAAATCTTAATAGGTAGTCAAAGATCCAAACATGAAACCAAAGACTTGTCTTTAAATTATATCATGTTCTATCACTAGAATAGGATATAAAACAACACCATAATCATCGAAATGTCTTCTCTATTGATTTAGCAATTGCTTCCCTACATGAAAGGAGAGGAATTAAGATCATTATCACAATTTTTTAATAATGCACCCTCGAACAGACTTTTTTCAGAACAGAGAGATCTGTGCTAACAATAATCTTCATTACAAATAATTTGATGACTCATGATGACATGTTTACAATTATTATGATTCGTCCATTTTCCGAAATTTGACTTTAATTTGAGACTTTCTTTAATACCTCATGTCACAGTCCATCCCTTGCATAATAATAAACATGATTTTTTAATTATGGACTTAGGTATAGTAAGTTGAATTCTTAAATTATTTTTAATTTTATTTGCAACATATTAGAGATTATCCATCAAATACAAGTATTAGTTTTGCTCAGTAACATGTAACTAGTTCTTGAATAATGAAATATAAATTTTAATATTGTGTTTTAAGTAGCATGTTATAATTAGTTCAAGTTCTTTTAAAATATCTTGCTACTCTTAAATTCTAACTTATTTTGTTATATATCTAACTAGATTATATTGTATCTACAAATTAAAACTAAGCAAGTTTCTTACATTTTATTCTGAATACCCTAATTTAAAAGCTACCAATATAAACATGTATTCTGACATTTTCAAATATAGTGGATATAGAAAACATGATATAAATTTTTCCATCATTTTGGCAAACCTAAATTACATCAACATTATACGTACACTCTTCATGTGGCTGGAATAGGCACAGGCTCTTAAATATCTTTAGTTCAATAGAAAAAGGAATTAAAGGGTAAATCATTTCCTCGAAATTCTATATAAATGGTGTTTAACTAAAGAAGGATACTCATGTGGTTCTGTAATTAAGTAACGCCAAGAGCGAAAAATCTCCCATCTGAATTACGCTGACCTGGCTAATTGGATTGATAAAATTGGGGTTTTGACTAACTCATGTTAACTATAACCTTATGAGTAATGTTGCTGTCTAACTTATAACTCTAGCGTACACGAGTAATGTTGATGTCTAGCTTATAACTCTAGCGTACACATCGACATTTGGACATACCTGAATCTGTCTAGGATTAGCCTTGATAACATATTATGGTTAAATCTAGCTTTAGCTACCTTCCATATTTGGGTTTGATGTAAATCATGATCGGACTATACTAAATTAGCTAGAATTGAAATCATAATCTATACTCTAGAAAAATCTAGTATGAGGTACAGAGTAGGATTGAAAATTTCAAATAATATGATTATGTTTTAGCTACAATTGAAAAATGTGCTATTGGTGACATTATATTTGCATAGGCAAGTCTTATACTTTAAGCTTATGTAAATGAGTATATTAATTCTAATCATATGCAGGATGATTAATAGACATGTGCGACTTTGCCCCCATCCAACTTTAATGGGATCTATTAAAACTAGATGCCTAAATGATAATTTTTTATAATCTAATATTATAATTGAGATGAAAAGATTACCTCCTAATCACATTATTATTTGGATACTGTCTTTGTTAAAATTAGTTATTAGTATTGGGTTATTAGGTTATTACTCATATACCCACCTTGTCTTCAATATATACTTTGTACCTTCTCTTATGTTAATTAATCAATTCCTATTTTAGGATTTCTATTTCTCTATATGGCATCAAGCAAAGTTAATCTCAAACCCTAAAATTCACCACCTTCTTCTCAAAATTCTCCTTCTCAAACATCACCCTCCTACCTCTCCATACATCTCCTTCAAGTCCTCTAAACCCTAAAAGAGGTATCGCCCCCTCCTCCAAGTGTCGCCCCCTCCAAGTAGGTGTCGCCCTCCTCCAAGTGCCACCCCCTCGAAGTGACCAGTTGGTGCCGACCCTCCCTCCAAGTGCCGCCCGCCTCTAGGTTATTAAATAGGTATCGCACCCCCTTCAAACCCTAAAATGGGTACCACCCCTCCTGTCTTCTCCAGAGGTCTCAAATAGGGTCATAACTACTCAAAAATCAGATTTTTACATCTGATCTAACTATTTGGATGCTCTACAAGACTTCTCTAGTGAGATCTGATCTGTTTTCTGCTTAAAAATCAGATTTTTACATCTGATCTGGCTATTTCAAGCTGAGAAATTATTTTCTTGATGCAAGTCTGGTTGTCTATGCCTTTATCCGGTAACTAAGTTGCTTGCTTCTCTTACTTACTAGCTATTTCCTACTACTACTGTCTGATTTCTGGTGATCTATCTACTGGCTACTATATCTGAGACTACAAGTTCCTCCTCCACTATGATCTCCTTTCCGATAGTTGAGACTTCTATCCCCAAGACAATGCTAGGGACTACTGTAAAGTTAAATGGATCTAACTACTTGTTATGGGCGCAGGCGTTCCGTATATTCATTGGCGCTCAAAACAAATTTGCTCATCTTCTTCAAGATCCACCACCTACTTCAAATCCTACTTATGTGACCTGCCTTACTAAAAATTATTCTATAATGGCATGGCTCTCAACAGTCTAGAGAAGAAAATTAGTGATAGTGTTATATGTTTAACTACCGCTAAGGAGATGTGGGATACACTAAATGTGATGTATGGCAATGAGAAGAACCCCCGAGGGTGTTTGAAATCTATGAGCGCATGTTTGAGCTCAAACAGGGAGACAGATCTGTGCCTGAGTTTTATATGAACTCAAAGGTCTTATTGATGAGTTAAAGATGCATCAACCTACTGTGTTACTGATGCGACAACACTGAGGAGATATCGTCAGGATCTCGCGGTATCGAAATTTCTATCTGGCTTGAGTCCTACACTATGATCCGATGTGTGAGGTCAGATACTGGGAGGAGATAGTATTCTTGCGTTGACTAGTACCTTCTCGAGAGTTATGCAGGTCTCTACTAGTCCGAGGATTCATCTGCACCATCTATTGAGCAGTCTGCCATGATTTCTGGTCATGGCAGACGTCGTGATCGTGGTCGTGGCTGCGATTTGGAGGACGAGGACGTGGATTCATTGGAGGTAAACGTGGATCTTATCGAGGTAGACAGAGTGCCTCTGAGAAAGGCCCCCGGCAATGTAGGCATTATGGACATAACAATCACATCTCTGAAAAGTGTTGGGAGAAATTTGAACGTCCTGAGTGGGCACAGCTATTTTATTCTAGTTCTCCTGCCCCATGTGGTACTCCTCAGAGTCCTCCATCACCGACTATGTCACTGCCTACACCTGCTTTTACTATTTCTTCGCCAGTACCGCTAATTGAAACTCAGGATCCCCGCAACCAAGCCAGTTCGGGATTTCAGATACGTATACACTCATTTCCCAAAGGTTCCTGCCTCCGAACCAGTTGCGGTTATCCCCTCTCCAGTAGACGGTCCTCCTCCACTATCAGCATCTCCCTCTAATCTTGATATTCTCATTGCCCTCCGGAAAGGTAAATAGTCTTGCACTGATCATCCTATTTCAAATTGTTTCTTATGATCACCTTAACCCCACTTTTCATCAATTTGCTCTATCGTTGTCTTCTAAATTTATACCCAGGTCTTATACAAAAGCTTTATTGGCACTTACTTGGAAGCAAGTTATAGATGAAGGATGGAATCTTTTATTTCTAGAGAAACTTGAGAGTTGATTTCGGCACCAATAGATAATGTTGTTGTTGGCTGCCGTTGGGTCTTTACTTTAAAGTACCACCCAGATGGATTTGTGGATAGATATAAGATCAGTCTCGTGGCCAAAGGTTATACTCAGACATATGGCATCAACTATTTTGAGACATTCTCGCCAGTTACCAGGATGAATTCTATCAGAATTCTGTTCTCATTGTAATTAACCTGTCATGACCATGTTCCAACTGGATGTTAAGAACGCTTTCTTTTATAGGGATCTTCAGGAGGAAGTTTATATGGAGCAACTCCCAAGCTATGTTGCTCAGGGGGGACAAAAATCTATCGTCTCAAGAAAGCCATATATGGACTCAAGCAGAGTTCAAGGGCATTATTTGATAAGTTCAGTCTTACCATTTCTGTTATTTGATTTCATCGGTGTCATTCAGATCACTCTGTCTTCGTTTGCTGCACAAAATCTGGCGGCATCGTAGTTTTGGCTATTTATGTTGATGATATTTTGCTGACTGGTAGTGATTCAATTGGGATATTGGAGACTAAGCAGTATCTTGAGTGTCATTTTGTGACCAGAGACATGAGACATTCAAAATACTTTCTAGGAATTGAAGTTGCACATCAAGAACACAGTATACTTCTTTCCCAGCGAAAGTATGCTCTAGATCTTCTTGAGGAAGCTGGTCATTTAGAATGCAAGCCTGCTACCACTCTAATAGAAGCCAATGTGGATTTATGATTTGATGACGGTCATGCACTTGATGATTCAGGAAGATATAGAAGATTGATTGAAAATGTGATATATCTCATAGTTACTAAGTCAGGCATAACCTTTGCTGTAGGGGTAATGAGTAGATTCATGTATCAGCCCAGATAGACTCATGGCTAGCTACGATAAGGGTTCTTTCTTACATCAAGAGTTGTCCAGGAAAGAGTTGGTGTATAGAAAACATAGACATGTACGTATTTCTGAATATTCAGATTCAGGATATGTTTGTGACTGAGGAGATAAAAGTCTACTACTAGGTATTGCACCTTTATTGAAAGAAATCTGGTGACTTGAAAGAACAAAAAATAGGATGTATCTCGCTCGAGTGCAGAAGATGAGTATAAAGTTATGGCTCATACGGCATGCGAGATGGTATGGTTAAAAAATCTCCTAATGAAGCTTGGTTTCAGACAGTCTGGGTCCATGCTTATGCACTGTGATAATCAGTCTGCCATCTTATAAAACATTAAAATACAATCTTTGACATCATCAATGTCTTAATAAGGTGAGTAAAATAGATGATAAATTACCTACTAGTACATGTACAGTTCATAACATTTTAATCAAGTATATGCTATATGTTTCATATACTTAAGCTATTTTTCATATATATATATATAAATATATATATATATATATCTGAATTACATATTAATACTGAAATTTGACACTAAATGTGCATTAAAATGACTTTTGATAAGCATAAATTTCTTAGTTATTCTTTATCAAATTAAATTTATGTATATACATATATACTTTAAATACTGGAATTATCAAATGCAATATATCTATGCTTTGTCAAAAACCATTATGGTATAATTTGCTCGTTTTGAAACTAAGACAATAAGGAAAACTTTATAACCACCTTATGATCCCAAATGGGGGAGGCTCTAACAATTACCCAAAGGCTTTATAAGTCTAATAAAGGGTGTCAAGAGTCATTATAATGTGGTCATAAAGAGTTAAATCTCTGACTGTCACTACTTGAAAATAAAAGGTTGTTAAGTCATTTGTCTGACCCTACAAAACATAAAGTTATTCTAACTAAAGGTCTTTCTAGGAGTGGAGACCTAATTTCATCAATGGAGTTGGGGTTAAACTCATAGTAGAGTTCACCGACAGTGGAAACCCAACCTACTTGATTGGGAGTTTGTTCCATGAAAGAGCTTCAATGTGATAGTAACGAGCTGAACTGGTGATACTTGTCTGGAACATCAACCTGGATATATTTATATCCTATATGTAGTGTTGTAGCTACTACTCCTTTTTTATGATAACAATACTCTTATGATACAGCTAGATAAGGTTGAATTAAACTCTTAATAAGTTCAACGCATGTAGTGTGGAGGGTATAACGTCCAGTTGTAGTACCCTTGGAGGACTTACTTACGTGAAAGAAGCCGTAATGGTCGCGGTTGGGGGCAGGACTGACTCCTAAAAACTTTCATGAGTCGGTTACTGTGAGCATGGTCATTAACGCTCAACTTGCTCGCTCAATAGATGAGAACTTACTGTGTGTGTCTTCCATTAATATTTGATAAAGAGACCTAATTTAAGGTGTAGTCCATTATGTTTTTCAGGTGGCAATGGATTTACTAAGGGTAAATTCAAGACCGCAAGCTATTTTCTCCGAGTCCACGGTATGAGGTTGCCCAATCTTATTCATCTTTTATGTTTTATGATTTGTTTATATCGTGTTGTTTCATTTTATCTTCCCTGAAACTTAAGTTTTTGTGGGGCTGTTGGAATTTTAACTTCATAATCAAAGAGAAAAACTTTCTTTTCAGTTATTTTAATCGAGTCAAATATAGACCAAGTCCCAGGATCCATGTCGTTGAGCACATCTCTCAACTGCTCGGATTTCCGATGAAGTTGTTACGACAACTGGGGGATTTAAGGTTATAAATAGAAACCTACCTCAGTTCTCAACACATAGTTCTCATTTTCTCTTCTTTCTCTCTAAAATTTCTTTTGAGGCCTACTCTTCGTGAGAAGGAGCCTAAATTAAATTTTCTTCTCTTTTCTTTATTTTTGGGCAACCATTTTGAATCTGAGTAGAGGTCTGATGCTAGCGTCTGAGCTCAGGTGCGGGTGATTCCGGAAGAGTTTTTACCACTAGTTAATGGGGGTCAATTCGACGTCTAGACGAGAGGACCGACCATTTGTCTTTTAGGGCAGTGTGTTGCACGGCTGCATCTTTCAGGCCAGCGATCTTGCTTTATTTTAATTCTTTTTGCATGTTTAGTAATTGATACATATTTAATTTGATTTGCGCTAAATTTAATTATTGCATGTTTTAATTTAAACAAAATAAGGATAAAATTTCGAACAGAAACATACTAAAACCTACAAAAAGTTCAAAATAAAAGGAGAAAGCGGAAAATATAATGTTTTTACTCATTAAAATTTTATCACTCTTCAATTTCTATACCCATCCTAAGTTTGTTTATCCAAATTTTCCATAATAGATCACAAATAAATACTTTATAATTTAATTCTAAATATAATCCTAATTAAACTTTAAATTGATGAACTTAATATTAATTTTAGAACTTTAGTCTTTAAATCTATGTTGCACAGACACGGGGACGTTGAAATGGACAAGACACTTGCACACGTGATAAATTCTTAAAAATACATATGATACGTGTGTTCGACGCACGTGTCGGACACGTTTCAGATACGACACAGCTTCATGATAGAAGTGTTCGTGCTACATAGCTTTAAATTGATGATTTTTCTTATTAATTTAGATTAACTTTTGGATTAACTATTTGGTGAGTTGTTAAGTATCAGAAGGTCACTTCTCTTGATTACGGTCACTTCTCTTGATTTAAAGAGTCAGTTGGCATGTATTAGCTTATATTTTTCATATTATATGTTTTTTGTGCTATGTATATGCAAAGATCAAAGATGTATACATGTTTATATAGATTGAAACAAAAACTAAAGCTTGAAACAAAACTTATCGAAACTAACAAAATTGGTCAAAATCTTTTTTGAAAGAAGGGCTTGAAACCGAAACTGAATTCTTGAACCTTATAAGTTCATAATAAACAAAATCTGTCCCTTTAATTCAAGCAGCATAGAGTAAGAATAACAAAGACTCAGTCCATCTTTATTGAGGTCTTCCTCTAGTCTTTGGTCACTCCTTAACTACCATCCAGCCCTCCTCTTGAGTGCACTCGTTGCTCTCTGTTGCATATGTCGGAACTATCTCAAACAGTTCTTCTCACATCTTAATTCAATTGAAGCTATCTCTCTAACTAACGAGTTAATTTCATAAAACTACCATGAAGTTTCACAAGATTACAAAAAACTTGCATAAACTTAGAAAAATACAATAAAATACCATAATTGTGTCTTTTCATGGTAACTTTATGAAAATTTGTAGGTTTTTGTTTAATGGTAGTTTATTGAATTTTTGTAAGCTTTCGGTAGTTTTTGGAAATCGGGTGAAAGTTTACATTAATTTTATCAAATTTAACCCTACATTAACTTATGAATGAAATCAATTCTTATCATATGTTTTGGAAGATTGCCACTCACCCATCTCAATATTTGCATTTCAGCTAAACCAATTTTTTAACATGTTTCCTTATCAACAACCAACATTCTGATGCATAAAATAGCTTGTCATATAGCTGTCTTGCAAAAAGAAAATTCCTACAAGGTATTATAGAGTTGTGCTCACTCCTGATGCACTATGCACTTCAACCATCTTGCTTTGACTCTAGCAACAACATCCCTCAATCCCACTACCACAATGAATGATTGACCCCAAGGAGTGAAAATCCAAGAAAGATAGAAAGAGATGATCAATCACATATTTTATCCCGACTAATGGTTGACCCTAATTACTGCAGATGCAACCAAAATAGAATGGCTTGCTAAAGTCACATATTGGACCCATCTATCTATAATAGCAACTCTTTATCCAAGAACAGAGAACCGTAAAATTAAATCATAGATACATGCATATAATATTTGCATAGAAAAAATATTAAAATTTTACAATAAATTTTAGTTTGTTCAAAAGTAAGGATTGTCTATATTTTATGTAATGCATTTCCTCCTCATGCTTCAGTAGATATAGCTTAACCTATCCTGTTTCAATAAAAAGCAAAGTTGCAATTAATATGGCAGGAATATCAGGATTATCTCCAAGCCATTGATTGGAAACATTAAAACACTTAGCATAGAAGTTAACCAGTTTAACATAAAGAATCTCCAATTTTCAGTAAAATATTCTACCTGATTGTTGCCTCTAAAAAAGGGAACTCCTACAGGACTTAGGTTTTCTTTCATATGTTGTCAAAGGGAAAAATAAAATTGATCTTCAAATGGTCGAGCATATGACAATTCTTTTTCTTCACACAAACAGTAAAGTAGGAGATCACTTGAGCAAGATTACAGAACCCTGTTTGCCAAAAGAAACACAAGAATACCCAAGACAGGTGATAAACTGAATTTGCACTTGAGAAATAGATAATGATGCAATTTCAGTACTAGATCAAGATCCAGGTAAGGTTGTGATAATTGTACAGACTTAAAACAGCAGTTATACATGTAAAACAGGAAGACACATGCAGAACTATCTCCATGCAGACATGAGTTAAAAATAAATATCCATATCTACCAGATGTTATTCCTTTACCATGAACCTTAACACACAAAAATACCGCTCAAGAAATCCATTATCAGCGGAATCTGCTATGCGCATGTCAATGTAATAATCATATTACTGCCTTAAAACTTGTGACAAAATTCTAGCAACTAAATAGACTTGCACAGTCAATCAGCATTGAACAGATCAGAGATACCTAGGATCAATACTTCTTTTATAGTATCTAAAAGCAGTTTTCAAACCCACAAATGCATGATAAGGAGTTGGTTATGACGGTTAAAGCAATTAGTCAGAATTAACATGCAATTGGCGACAAAATGTGATAATGTAGTACGTGAAGCAGTAAAAAATGGAAGGTAGTTGAAATAAGAGAAAAGAAGCTCACATATGCTGCAAAGACAACGGCTATAATTATTATGAGATTCCCAAGATCATTCTTGAACTCATGAACCAACTTCTGTGAAACGAACACTGCAAACAGGAGTACTGGAATTACAATTAGAAATATTGTAATTATCATTGACCTGACATCAGGACCAAATATAAGCCTCCCCCAAGGAAAAACCTCTGCAAGATATATAGAGAGAATTAATTGACTTCAACTTGAATGCTGGAAACTGGATATTCAAACACATACAACTTAATCATATGCCAACCAAAAAGAACACAGAATAACGTTAGTCACAACCAAGACAAAAATACTTTGAACCAAAAATAGGTATTCACTACAATAATACAGTTGAACAGAAGCAAACGAGTTGAGATGGAAACTAAAGTGTATTGTAGCTTTTGACTGGTCGATATTGTAGCTCAATGAATGATAGGACCAGACTACTCTTTTTGCTTTGTTATCTCATATGGATTTGTTGGTTCTTTTAACTTTAATAGTTTTGACACGAGAGAGGATGAGACTTGTGTGCAGTGATGGGGAAAATCTAAAAGGCACCATTATTAATAGTTGCAGAGGAAAAATGAACTGATGCTTATAATTTGAACCGTTACAATCTTACAGTTCTAGAATAATATCCATAAACGAAATGCACATTTATGTAGAACACTAGACATATTGAGCCTGCTGTAACCCCTAATGAAGAGGTTTGAGTCCTGAGATACTGTATAATGATAACTTCCATCTAGGCATATGTAAGATAAACTAAACTAGAAGACTTGAAATTACTGGGATTTTCATGTAAATTATGTCCAGAAAGATATAAAATACAGCACTAGAGACTAGATTGACAAAAGAAATTTTAAGATATTATAAAAAAAAAATGACAATGTAGAAATTACTTATTGGATTGAAAGTTAACAAATAGGCATCAGCTGGGATCTTGATGATCTAACTTAAATACAAGGGGAGGAAACATTGGTGAATGGAGAAAACTAATATGACCATTTGCAGGGAAGCAGGAGACCCAACAAAGGTATGTAGCTAATGTTGGCGAGCGGTGCCATGGTGCAAGTCATGACAAAGTGCAAATTGATTGAACAAAAAGTAAGATTTAATACTGAATTAGAACAATGCAGATTCGTTTATAAACAATAGGGGCTTAGTAGAATAAAAATAAAGTGTGCTGAACGCAATTCCAGTGGGACTATTGGTGAACTAAGATCCCGGTGATTTTCATGTTCAAGTAACCCCACAGAGTAAATGCATTAAGTTTTTTGCTTTCTAGGATCTATTATACAAAAAACAAAGGGATACACGAAATTATATCTAATAATAAGGTTAAGTTGGATAGATGGAGTTATTACACGATCAACACATACCTAGATGATTCTAGAGAAAATGTTATAAAACGATAATAGCATCAAACAAGGAATTAAGAATGTTAAGATGAATTCGGTAGACTAAGAAGGATAAGGTGGAGAATAAACATAGGTAAAAGGACAAAGTTGGAGAAACCAAGGCAGTGGGTTAAGGTAAAAGTGAGAGGTGCAATCACCTTGGTAAAGAGCAACTTGTGAGGAAGGAGTAG
Organism: Agave tequilana; assembly: GCA_038442645.1. Lineage (NCBI taxonomy): Eukaryota > Viridiplantae > Streptophyta > Magnoliopsida > Asparagales > Asparagaceae > Agave > Agave tequilana. Next base: position 12,672 of record JAVJIF010028924.1, on the reverse strand, counting down.
TGGGTAGCTTGAGATAATACAAACGACAACAAAGAAATTGGAATAATTTCGTATATGTGTATTCAAATGTGATTCTATAGCTGTTTATCTAAATGAGCCTTATCTAATTATAAATAGTAGAGATAAAGTTATTAGAAAATAAAAGAGGAGTACAACAACAACAACTAAGCCATTTGTCCCAACTTTTTGGGGTAGGCTACATGAACCAAAAGAGAATTATGCCGGATCGGGCACATGGATCAGCTTTCTCCACCATTCCTATCAAGCAATATGCCTTCACTAAGACCTTTAGCCTTTATATCTTGTCGTATTACCTCCATTCATGTTTTCTTCGGTCTCCCTTGCACTCATTTAACTTGCCCTAAATGATACGCTCTACTCGCCGGACTGGCGCATCTGCAGGTCTACGTCACACATGACCAAGCCATCGTAGGCAATTTTCTCTCGTCTTCTCTTCTATAGAGGCTACACCTATCTTAATACGAATATCCTCATTTCTCATCTTATCTCTTCACGTGTTACTACACATCCAACGAAGCATGCGCATCTCTGCTACACTCATCTTCTGGGCATGATGTTTCTTTATAGCCCAACATTCTGTGTCATATAACAAAGCTGGCCTAATAGCAGTCCGATAAAACTTTTCCTTCAGCCATAACGGAATGTTACGATCACAAAAAACTCTTGTTACACTCCTCCATTTCAACCAGCCGGCTTGGATCCTATGGTTGACTCACTATCGATCTCCCTATCCTTTTGAATAATAGAACTCAAGTACTTAAAATGACTGCTTATCGGTATTTCTTGTCCATCTAGTCTCACAATATTATAATCTCAGATTCTCTGTTTACTGAATTTACACTCCATTTACTCTATTTGGCCCTACTTAATCTAAAACCTCGAGATTCTAAAGTTTGCCTCCATAGTTCCAATTTGGCATTTACCCCGGCTCTCGTCTCATCAACTAAGACAATATCATCAGCAAATAGCATACACCATGGTATCTCATCCTGAATAGATCTAGTAAGCTCATCCATTATTATGGCAAATAAGAATGGACTCAATGATGATCCTTGATGCAATCCAATTGTGATAGAAAAATCACTTGTCATGCCTCCACAAGTTCTGACATTTGCCACTACTCCATCGTACATATCCTTGATTATGTCAATATATTTGATGGGGACTTCCTTTCATCAATGTCCATCATAATACCTCTATTGGCACCTTATCATAAGCTTTTTTTCTAAATCAATAAAGACCATATGCATATTTCTCTTCCTCTCTCGAAATCGCTCTATAAGTTGACGAAGCAAATGAATAGCCTATGTCGTCGATCGCCCCGGCATAAACCCAAATTGGCTCTCTGATATTGTAACATTTTGTCTTAACCTGTGTTCAATTACTCTTTCCCAAAGCTTCATGGTGTGACACATGAGTTTTATTCCACGATAGTTTGAACAACTCTGGATATCACCCTTATTCTTATAGAGAGGTACTAGGTACTCTTCCTCCACTCATTTGGTATCTTTTAGTTAGCCAGATCTTATTAAAGAGGTTTGTCAGCCATCTCACGCCCACTTCTCCTAAGCATCTCCATACCTCAATAGGAATTCCATCCGGGCCAACAGTTTTTCTTGACTTCATTCTCTTCAAGGCCTCTTAACTTCAAATTCGCTAATTCTGCGCATATAATTATGGTTCATATCCTGGCGCTGAATGGTAAGGTCATTGATCGATCACATATATTGCATATATATTGTCACATTACAATATTTATTATCTAATAAATCTTATTAAGAAAGTCTTATTTTTCTTTATTAAGTACAGGCACATTGCTTAAGGAAAGGAAAGAAAAAAAACAAGCCCAAAAGCCAATCAAATTCTGATTTAATTCAGAATTTAATTCGAAATCAGAAGATCAGGGCAGATTATGGCAAATCAGGGCGATTGAAAACTGGTTAATTTGGTTTTATAAGAATCCAAATCGGTTAGCTTGAGAATCACCGAAGATCAGATTAGAATCAGAGCCAAACAGTGAATTCAACCAGACAAAAGGGAGTCAAATCCCACGCAAGCCAGATCTCCCCAATGGCCACATCCTGGCCGCAGATCCGCGGCTTGTCGGTGGAGATAAGGGGAGCGTTTGCTCCCCTTATCTCCTCACTCCTTTCCCTCTGGGTTTTTGCCTATAAAAGGCAGGGTTTTGTACTGAAAAATGGGCGAAGACTAAGATTAAATTTCTTGTTTATTTTTAAGGTTTAGGTTCTTTGTTAGATAGTATAGAGAAATTGTATCTCTGTTTTTTAATTTATAGTTTAGTCCAAATACCAGTGAGAGAGAGGAATAGAGTGATTGTAATCTGAAGATTGAAGTGACATCAATAAAGGTTCAAAGCATCTCTTTTTCTTCTCCAATTCACGGGTATGTCTTATTTTGTTTTCATGTCTTGTTTTGTATTATTAATGAGTAGCTAAACTTATTTTCTGGGCTCACTAATTAATCTCTTCTACCTCCTTTCTCTCGATTGATTTTTTATAAAAGCGACTCTCTTTAATCATAATAATGCCTGAGTTAAACCTTGTTCTTGAAAGCTCATGAGGATGCTTTTTTTTTAAACTTGAATTTTCAAAATACAAATATCTTTAAGATGTTTTTTATTCCATACTTACTTCTTAGCGCTTGATGGTTTAACATTCTCTTTTTAATGATGTGTTAAGAAAAGCCTTAAGATTTAAACCAAAATCATCTTATTTGTTTTATTTGGACATTAAAAGAAACTAAAGGTGTTTGCCTATGATAAAAGTGATGCACCAAAATGTTATTGAGATAAGTAGTTGAGTAGAAAATTAGTGAGCCCAGATCTTTTTCTATATTAAAAACAACCAAACAATCTTCATCATTTTTTATAGATCACCTTTTTCAAAGCCTTTTCTAAGTTTTAAGTTTTTCTTTAAATCACTTCCCTTCTCTCTATTCTCTTTTCAACTAAAAAATAAACACCATTTTTTGCTTTCTAAACAAAAACACTGAAAAGCTTCTATCGTATTCCTCCTCGTGGATACGACCCGTTAGCCCAAAGCTACACGGTAATTCTTATCACTTTCATTTCACAATCAATTTTTGGCGCCGTTGTCGAGGAGGGAACGGTGTATTTATTTTTTAACAAGTTTGGTGTCTTATTTCAGGGACGTCAAGATTCAGATTTAGCACTCAAGCTTTGCAGGAGAAGACTTACTATTCTGTGCCCCTACTCTCGAAAGTAGGAAACATAATTTCAAGAAATTGCAACGCAAGTTTGAAAATTTATGGACTGCTAAAAAACTCTTTTTTGCATGACATATTGCTTGCAAAAATAAAATTTTTGTGATATTATTCTTGCTATATCTGATATTCACAATCCCTATTTTTAATCCAACAGTAAACTGAGTGATTGTTAATTGCTTAAAAAACGTTTAGACTGCATTCTAGGCATTTGTCTAATTACGTTTATTTTACAATTACTGTTGAAGATAGCTGAAGACAAGGTACGTATGCATAGCATATAGTTTAGGAAACATTCTTGGGTGATATTTGCTTTTAGATGTTACTTTCCTATATCTTGCACACTTTGCACAATCAATTCTAAGGGCAAAACTCAAATCAAGATAAGGTGGGGAAGTCATTACCCTTTCTTAGCCCACAAACCATCTCCAAACATGCACAACCTAAACCTAAGTAAAATCTGATAGACGTTCGCCCTAGGGACATCTCGAACTCACTAGGAGCTTATCCTAAGGGGGAAGTGTTAGAATTTGACTCTTGTCAAATCAGTGTCTAGGAAAGGGATTGAGAGGCGAAACCCCGAAGGCTGGTGGTTTGGCTTAATTAGGCCAGTCGCTTTTGTGTGGATACCTCCCACCAATCTTGCCCTGTAGCTGATTAGCTTGTGATCAAAATCTGTATTATACCTCTTGTGACAATCAACTAGTTAGGAGTTGTCTAGGTCAAGGTTACCTTAGACTAGACTTGGTTGTTTTCTCTTGTTGACTATTGGTGAACTTGTTTGTGATGTGTTTGTATATGCAAGTGTGGTCAAGAGACCCTAATTCATCTAGGTTAACTAGAAACACATCACCACCCAAGTTCGAACCAAGACTAGATTCGGTTATGTCTCAACCGACATCTTTGCAAGATAGGTTCTATCCCATTAGAACCTCACTTCGATCCTGCATCCAACTTCCATCGGTTGGTGAACACAACTTTGAGTTTAAGCCACAGCTCATCAACACACTCCCTAAGTTCCATGGCTTAGAGTCCGAAGATGCTTATTTCTTCATAAGAGAATTTGAGGAAGTATGCTTAATGATGAAAATCCCACACCTTGCAGATGATGCTATTAGGTTGAGATTTGTCTCTTTCGCTCTTAAGGGCTTAGCTAAGAAATGGCTATACAGCTTAGCGGCCGGCTCTATCACATCTTGGGATGGTTTCATCAAGGTCTTCTTGAAGAAATTCTATCCAATTCATAAGACCGCTCTCGTTAGGAAAAACATCATGCAGTTCAAGTAAGAACTTAGTGAATCATTTTGGAGGTACTTTGAACTCTTCAAAGACCTCCTTGTCCAATGTCCTCATCATGGAATAAAGAAATGGCGACAATGCCAAATTCTTTATGACGGTATAGACTACTCAACCAAGACCCTCTTAGAAAACATGTGCCAAGATGGATTCTTGCAGAAAGATGAGAATGAAGGATGGAATTTATATGAGAATCTAGCTGAAAAAAATCATCCAATGGGAACCAACTAGTGAAAGCTCTAGGAATCCAAACTCCATCTCTTCAAAAGGAAGTCTCCATTCAGTTGAATCATTCATAACTAAAGAAGCTAAGTTAGCTAACCTAGCGAGAAGACTGGAAACTTTAGAAACTAAGGAACCAAGTCCAGTCAATCAAGTCAGCCCAAACCAATTTTCAACTCCGGGTTGTACTTACTGTCAGGCCATGAATCATGTGTTTGAGGAGTGTCCTATGTTTCAAGCTCAACAACACTTTTCAGAATCGATGAATGCGGCCTTTTCAAGGCCGAACAATGATCCTTACGCACCAACGTATAATCCTGACTGGAGAAATCACCTAAATTTCTCATGGAGCCAACACAACATGACCACCCACGGTCAAACCATGCAAGCCACTTTCATCATTCCAATAATTCTTCCAATCATCAACCTAACTTTTCTAATCATCATCATAATTCTCTCAACCATCCGTCCAATTTTTTAAATTATCAACAAAACTTTCCCAACCAAGCTCCACAATCTTCATTCCAGAATCCTCAACATGAAAAGAGAATGACTGACTTTGAGAAAAACATGGAAAGGTACATGAAGAACTAAGATTCCCTCATGCAAATAATACAGAGGCTAGAGGTTCAAATGAGCCAATTAGCCAATCCACATAATGAGAGGCAAAAGGGTACCTTGCCCAGTCAACCAATAATGAATCCTAGGAATCTTAACAAGCTCATTTGGCTGAGGATCAATCATTGAATCAATGTAATGTTGTCCATGCATTGAGGTCGGAAAAGAAAGTTGATAATCAAGTGTCAACACCATCCAATCCCATTCAGCACAATCACACTCAAGCATCCACCCCATCTAGTCCCAATCCTTCAAAATCTGACGAATCTAAAACAGATAAGTCAACAGTCAGGTGTACAAGTCTATAGTACAATTTCCTAATAGGTTAAAGAACAACAAGTAGAATCCACACATGGATAAAATAATTGAGATCTTCAACCAAGTGAAGATAAATATGCCACTCCTTGATGCCATCCAACAAGTCCATCATATGCAAAATTTCTTAAGGACATGTGCACCAAGAAGAGAAAGACTAATGTACCCAAGAAAGTCTTCTTAGCCACTAACATTAGTGAGCTACTGTCGGGTCCGATCCCTATCAAGTGCAAGGATCCTGGTTGTCCCACCATTGTCTGCATTATAGGACAAGCCGAGATTAGTCATGCACTTCTTGACTTGGGAGCAAGTATAAACCTGCTTCCATTCTCAGTTTATCAACAACTCGGGTTGGGCGATCTTAATCCAACTCGAGTCACAATCCAACTGGCTGACCGTTCTGTGAAAGTTCCAAAGAGCAAACTTAATGATGTCTTTATCCGGGTCGGGGAGTTTATCTACTCAGTTGATTTCATAGTTCTTGAAACACAACCTGTGTCCAATCCTAGGGCTCAAACTCCTGTTATCCTAGGACGCTCATTCCTTACTACTGCTAATGTTATTATCAATTGTAGGAATGGGTCTATGAGATTAACCTTTGGGGACATGACTAGAGAAGTCAAGGTCTTCAACCTAGAAAAACAACCTCGTAAGATAAGAGACCAAACATTTGAGGTAAACTTTGTTGAAAATAATTGTAATGAATAAAGTGAAGGTATAGAGAATGAGTCTCTGTTTCTTAATGAATTATTTAAGAATAAATGCGATAATCTTAATGAGAAGGCATATGTCGGAGCCTCTAATTTTAGAGTTCCCTTTAAAAAAGGGAAATTTGATTTGAATATCTTCACTTTCGATGAGCCACCCAATAATATATCACATGAGAATATATTCAAAAACCTCCGATTGACATACTCTTTGAAAACCTCTTCGAAGAAGAACTCTTGTGTTTGGATGAACCAACTGGGGATATTTTGTTAATTACACACCTCCAGGGGAAAGTGTTGACCTAAGTTTTGAGGAGATGTATGGAACTGAGTTAGAATTCCTAGGCATTCATAGTGAAGAAGTTCCAATTAAGAAGTGTGATGATAATCAATTTTTGAATAATGAATGTAAAAATATGAGAAAGAAAAACCTAAAGAAGGTGAGACTACAGAGGAAGAGAGCTAAAATGACAAAAAAAATTGGCCTCCCCACTATGACCTATAAAGAGGACCCATTGGAATGATGGGAAGAGAGCGAGAGGGATGAGACCGAAAAAGATCTAGGTGTGGGAGAGAATATGATGTTGTACATAGTTTTGTATAATATATGCACCTCTTTTATATTCCATTCATGCAGCTATACATTTCTTTCATACATTGGGGACAATGCATGAGATAAGTGTGGGGGAGGGCTCTAACATGACTAATATAAAAAAAAAATAAAGAAAAAAATTATATATAAAAAATTGAAAGAAAAGTACAATATTTTGATTTATTTTTTCTGTAAGAAATTAAGTCAATTTTAAGGAATAGGAAAATCATAATTAAGATTTCTATACTTAGTCAAAATAAGATAACTTGTTTGATTTTCAGGGTTAGGAAGAAAATTGATGAAAGTAATTTAGTCTTGATCTTTACCTTGAGAAATATGCACACTTTATACACTTACACACTTAGGGTTTAAAGACAAAAATTCTTATGCCTTATAAAAAAAGAAATATATATATATATATATATGCAAATCTAATTATTGATTAGCTAGGTGCTTTGGCCTAAGCAAGCCTTGGTATTTATGTAAAAGATAATTAGATAAGTTTGAAAATATATATATAATCCTCTAATTAAGCTGGGTATTTGTGCCTCATGAAGCATAAGTATTCACGCCTAAAAGGGGTACATTTTATAAATAAAAACACTTAGTTTCGTGGCCTTGTCTGCTCGAGTGTTTAAGTCCTTAGGGTGTTTTCTCACCTGGTGCCCTAAGTCTGTCTGGTTTGGGTGTCACTGACTAAAGGCTCGTTACATGGGCAGATTAGAAAGCCTAATGAAATTAAGGAATAAATACCACCAAAAATAAATATAAATAAGGCATAGGAGTTAATGTTACAGAACCCTTAGTCAAACTTCACGGTCACGATGGTGCATATGACTCAGGGTAAAGTAATAGACTAGATGAGAAATACAATTTAACTCCTTACTTTGATTGATGACATGTTTTTGAATAGAGACTAAGTTTAGGAATAAAAAGTTTGATATTCCTATAACTTATAGATTACTTGAACTCTTACAATAATACCTCAAATATTTTCTATCTTTTCAAAATACTTTTCGAAAATGCTAACATTTTCTCCCTTTTCTTTATGGATTTTGTGGGTGCAATCCATTGAAAATCCTCACGAGACAAAACTCGTCCTCTAAGGGGTAACCTAGAGGTTTAACGCTTGCACATGCTCAGTGCAATCGAGTGACCTACAAAAGTGGTCTAATAATTGATTAGAATTAGTTTTGATATTTTTGCTCGAGGGCAAGTAAAAGATAAGTGTGGGGGTATGATCGGTCACATATATTGCATATATATTGTCACATTACCATATTTATTATCTAATAAATTCTATTAAGAAAGTCTTATTTTTCTTTATTACGTACAGGCCCATTGCTTAAGGAAAGGGAAGAAAAACAAGCCCAAAAGCCCATCAAATACTGATTTAATTCAGAATTAATTTGAAATCAGAAGATCAGGGCAGTTATGGCAGATCAGGGAGGTTAAAAACCGGTTAATTTGATTTTATAAGAACCCAAATCGATTAGCTTGAGAATCACCGAAAATCAGATTAGAATCAGAGCCAAACAGTGAATCCAACCAGACAAAAGGGAGCCAAATCCCACGCAAGCCAGATCTCCCCCAAGATGTGGCCATTTGACCACATCTTGGCCGTGGATCCGCGGCTTATTAGTGGAGATAAGGGGAGCGTTTGCTCCCCTTATCTCCTCACTCCTTTCCCTCTGGGTTTTTGCCCATAAAAGGTAGGGTTTTGTACTGAAAAAGGGGCGAAGACTAGGATTAAATTTCTTGTTCATTTTTAAGGTTTAGGTTCTTTGTTAGATAGTATAGAGAAGTTGTATCTCTGTTTTCTAATTTGTAGTTCAGTCCAAATACCAGTGAGAGAGGAATAGAGTGATTGTAATCTGAAAATTGAAGTGACATCAATAAAGGTTCAAAGTATCTCTTCTTCTTCTCCAATTCACGGGTATGTCTTATTTTGTTTTCATGTCTTGTTTTGCATTATTAATGAGTAGCTAAACTTGTTTTCTGCTCACTAATTAATCTCTTCTACCTCCTTTCTCTCGATTAATTTTTTATGAAAGACTCCCTTGAATCATAATAATGCCTGAGTTAAACCTTGTTCTTGAAAGCCCATGAGGATGCTTTTCTTTAAACTTAGATTTTCAAAACACAAATATCTTTAAGATGTTTTTATTCCATACTTGCTTCTTCGCGCTTGATGGTTTAACATTCTCTTTTAATGATGTGTTAAGAAAGGCCTTAAGATTTAAACCAAAATCATCTTATTTGTTTTACTTGGACATTAAAAGAAACTAAAGGTGTTTGCCTAGATAAAAGTGATGCACCAAAATGTTCTTGAGATAAGTAAGTACTTGAGTAGAAAATTAGTGAGCCCAGATCTTTTCCTATATTAAAAACAACCAAACAATCTTCATCATTTTTTATAGATCACCTTTTTCAAAACATTTTCTAAGTTTTAAGTTTTTCTTTAAATCACTCCCCTTCTCTCCATTCTCTTTTCAATTAAAAAAACATCATTCTTTGCTTTCTAAACAAAAATACCGAAAAGCTTCTATCGCATTCCTCCTCGTGGACACGATCCGTTAGCCCAAAGCTACACGATAATTCTTATCGCTTCCATTTCACAATCAGTCCAAGTCTTGAGTAGAACTACCATTGAACAATTTGTCAAAATACTCTCTCCATCTTTCTTTGATTTCATCATCTCGAACTAAAACCTTCTGATCCGCATTTTTGACACACCTCACAGTATATAAGTCTTTAGTCTTTCTCTCCCTTATTCGAGTAATTCTATATATATCCTTTTCAACCTCTTTGATGTCCAACTTCTCATACACTTCTTTGTACACTTTAGCACTCGCATTCTGAACATGAACCAAGAACTAAAAGAGGAGTAGAGATAATTAAATATTTAGAATAAGTTAATGGCTAAAAGTACCACTCCCCTGCCCCCATCTCCCCATCCATCTTTCTGCCTCCCTCCCTTCCTCGCTCTTACTCTACTTTATAATTTTGCAATAAAAAGCACCGTTAGATTTTCCTTCGTAGGCTAATTTGAGTGTATAGATGATAGATCATATGGTTTAGATCGTGCAAAGAATGACCCATCATGGAGCTCTCATTGATTCTTTGTTTGAGAACTGTTATCAAAGGGGGTGTATATATATATAATATAGAAAATAGAAAATAAGCTGACATAGGAGGCGTTGCCTCCTATGTCGCTGATGTGGCGAAATCTCAGCCCCTAGATCTCGGGCTACGTAATAATAAGTGAGAGAATGTGGCATTTTGCAAAAAAAAAAAAAAAATATTTTCAAATCTCGGTCCCCTTCTCTGTTGCCTCTATTTAAGGCTCAAACTCTCGATCTCTCTCATCCCCTTCTCCTCTCTCCTCTCTCCTCTCTCCTCTCCCCCTCTTCTATCTTGCCTTAATCAAACCCCCTACCACCATGGTTCAAAGACTCGGCCGAGTCGGAGACGAGTCGGCCGAGTCGTATCCGTCTCGGCCCACTCCGAGACGAGTCCGAGTCACGAGTCGGTCGACTCAACTCAGAGGAGACTGACTAGGCCGAGAATCGGAATTGACTCGGTCGATTCGACATTATGATGATAATTTTGTGCCTCATCGTAATTCAATGTGGAAATAACTACATTAGCATGTATTTATGAATGTAGTTTGTTCAATTTACTATATTGTGCATGTATTTTGATATGCTTCTACCGACGACGCGTGTATTTATACTTTCGCCTTATGTTTAGTGTGCTAGGTGATATATTTTGGACATGTGATACATGAATGTAGATGTCTACATTTTTTAAAGATTTATCTTGATTTTTTCAGAATTTTTTAGTTTCTATGTGTAGCGTTTTGCGCGTATCGCCCGATACCGATCCAAGTCACCGAGACCGATCCGTCTCAGTGCCCGCCGAGTTGGCGGCCGAGACCGCGACTGTGAACCATGCCTACCACCCCAATCACCACCCCAGCCTCTCTCTCTCTCTCTCTCTCTCGATACCTCGATTTCGATCTCGATCTCTCTATAATCACTTAATCTTTTCGGATTGAATCCTTAATTTCCCAAATCACCCAAGCCCCAAAATCTCCTGAATTTAGCGCAGCCGCCCGGATTTCCTCCTCGACTCCTCCCTCCTCTGGTCCTCCTCTTTAAGTGCCTCCTCCCTCCTTCCTCCTCCAGTTCTCCCTCCTCAAGTCACTGCGGACCATCGCCTTTCCTCAATCCTCACTCCTCTAGGCCTCCCTCAAGTCACTGCAAGCCCGAAAATTGATCTCTCAGGTCAATCAAGTTGATTCATTTAACTCATGGTCGGGTTTGGTTGACCATTTGACTTGTTTCATAAATGGGTTGGTCTGGGTCAGCTATATATGGGTCGACCTGATAGACCCAACCCGTATATGACCCAACCTGACCCAATGCCATCCCTATATATACCTCGCAGTATAGTTCTTTCAAGATGAGTGATATGCAATTGCACTGTTCTGACTTTGCAATAACTGTCTCATGACACCTAAATATCATATTGTCTGCCTAGTAAGTCTAGGTTTGTGAATATAACTTTCCATGATTACCTATTGATCATTGACTTACCTTCAACTTAACAGCTTGAGTCAAGTTATTTGTTAGATGAATCTTAAGGGCTTCAGGTAACACCTGACCTCATGTTGCAACCAATTGCTTAAACAGTCACACTAAGAACATTAAGAATTTACAGCCAAATGCTTGCTATTAGTGATTTACAATGGAAACAATTTAATTAAGCCAAAAAAAATTATAATGTCTGATTCACATGTGCAAAATAAAGCGAAACGAAATTGTGAAGGGATCTTACATTGCTCCCTTTCCAATCTCGATAGACCCGCTTCGACCGGACATTTTCCTTCATGACCCTCCATTTTGGATCGGAGGCATGAGTTGGAAGAGGAGCTGAATTTGCCATCCCCTGCATCTTGGATTTATCGCTATAATCCCATTACCTGCTGATCTCACTGCATTGTTTCCAAACCAAACAAATTCCCAAAAAGTTACAATCTTTCCCATCGAAAATAGCACAAAGTGCAAATGACAATTCCAACACCGCATATGGCCGGGATCAAATTGAACAATCATTTGCACAAAGAAAAAAAATACGATCTCTTTACCACGATAAATTGCATCGCGATTCAAGAATTATTCAAAACAAAAAAAAAAAAAAAAACAAAAAAAAAAAACTTTTTGTAAAGGAAAATGAAGGGAAGCAAAGAATGAAGCGGGGCAGAGGATGATTTCAAATGGTACCATTACCCGCGGTAAATAAAGGCGACCGCCGGAGATTCGCCAGAAGCCGTAGCGACGGTTTCTCGTACGATTCGCCTCCCGCCGGCAGAAGAATCCGGTGACCTGATCTGAGAGCTGGTAAGTGAGTCAGATTTCGAGTTGGGTGGTTGTCGTCGGAGTTCGGAAGCAGTGGCTGTTAGCGTCGCCGGAGATGAGCTCCGATCTCTGTCTTGTGCCCGACTCCGAACTCGACGAGGGGAGGAGGCAACAGAAAAGTTTTATGGTTTATTAATTGCGCTAAAAAGACGGTAAAGGCGCCACAGGGGAACGGATATTGTCACCCTCAAAAAATAAGAAATGCCCCACAAAACATTTACAAGTATGCCATTAT
>JAVJIF010028923.1:0-61718 GCA_038442645.1 Agave tequilana | reverse complement strand
AAGCTAGCGCTGGGCAACGCTAAAAAGTCAACTTTGCTTGTAAGCGAATCTAGTTAAAATACCCCCAGATGCAAGGCTATTTTCAGAGGCGAGGATTTCAGAGGTGAGGTTATTTCAGCCATGAAGGCGAGGTTATTTCAGCCGTGAAGGCGAAGCTAAAATATACATATTTGTGGTCTTTTCTTCAACAATCAAAACAATTCAAAGTATTTCGAAATTTGAACCATCCTATTGCAGATTCATGAAAAGTTTTGAAAATGGTTTTGTTGATACTCTAAAAAGACAAATTCCCCAGTAACACTTCAACTGGTCCAAAAGATATTCAAACTTGTCGACATTTACAAAAGACGAGATACGGACAAGCTGACGATCAGGGTCTGCCCATCCTCAAAGACAAAGAGATGACTTAAAACTTATTGATTCATTGAAGCAGACAGTAAGTCAAGTATCACATGTAAAGAGGCCTAAGCAGGACCAAGAAGATAGTTTCCTTGCTTGAAACTATTTATAGCTCTGCAAAGAGTTAACCTTTAGCTTCGCCTGAAGCTAATACTAGTTTCGCCTGAAGCTTTTCTTCTAGTTTCGCCTGAGAAGATGTGCTAGCTTCAATTTCTGCACCCCTACGGGAGGGTTTGCCAGTCAACACTTGACTAAGTCTTTAGTGGGTTAACCCCGTTACTTTAGTGGGGTTAAAGCCACTTTAAATGGGCGATTACATCCGCCCACTTCGTCTCACATTAAGTGAAAACAGCCAGGTAAATGACCATTTTAGGCTCGTGCGAGCCTGTCTAACCTCGCATGAGTCCCTGTAGACTTAGCTCGCATAAGGCTCTACAGCTCGCGTGAAGTTCAAAATAACCTCTGGCGCGAGGGCTAACTGACTGTTACCAGTCTTGCTGAATTTTAGGGACAGTTATGCCCCTCAGAGCCTATAAATAACTCGTTCTTGGGATGAGCTAAGGGCTGGCAGGTAAATAAAATCAAGGCATCAAGAAGAAGAGGCTAAAAGAAAGAAAAAGAACTAACTCTCTCGCTTCTAAGAAATTCAGATAACCATTTTCTAAATTCAGGATGCTAATACCCTAATACCTTCCTCTTTCAAGAAATCTCCGGAATCATGCGAGCGAGAAGGAATTCCTTAAGACTCTATCGATCACATCGTCAACAGAACAACAAAGTGGTCGCGTACTGACCAGACTTCTACCGGCATACTTTCCCGGAATCTTAGAAGAGACACTTGTAAATTTTTTTTTAATTACTTGTAATTTTCTCTTCAAAATTATATAAGTTTTCCCTTTTTGATAATCAATGAAAAACAATAGGTTGATGAACTATTTAATAAAAAATCTTAGAATTTTATATTTCATTCATAAGTTGATCCTTAGCTCCTAATTGGCCCAAATCTATTGTTAGCCTTATCAAACTCAAAGTCAACCAATTCAACTAGTCAGTCAAGTTAGAGCTTTTTGTTTGAGTAAACATTCCTTAATTAAGTAATCACTTTTCAAGGCCCTTTTCAGACACCAATTGAACTGATATTCTAAGGAATGATTTGCCCTTCAATAAACTTGTCTTATTGAACTAAAGATACTTAGATCTATACCTATTTCAACTACATGAAAAGAGTACATATAATGTTAAAGTTGTAACCTAGATTTGCCAAAGAATAATCAAATAATGATGATTTAGGGGAAGGAGTAGGAACAGAGTCATCTATGGCTAATATAAACCTAATATGGTCAACCAGTATTTCATCTGATTTGTCCACCGCAAATAAAAAATTCATAAAACTCATCAGGTTTATGTTGGTTGCTTTTAAATTAGCTATGCAGAATAAAAAGTAATAGAGCTCTTATTTAATAAAATGACAGAAGATTCTAGTAAATCAAGAATAATAACATAAAATGCTAATTGCAATATTCATTCAACTTGCAGGATTCATGCAGTTCAGACCAATACAATTAATGCTTAGACTAAGCTTGCAGGAATGAGATACCGTCAGATTCTTGCAATTAGTTAGCTAGTTATGATATTTTGTAATAATTAGACAATACTAACTAGTAGCATGAATTAAACATGTATAACTACTTGCAGTAATTAGAATTATTATTTGCAAGAATAAGATAAGAACGTATAAGAATTTTAATAATTATTCTTAAAGAACAAGAACTTATAAGAATTTGAAAAACTTATTTCTCAAAAATTTGAATAATATTTCTTCCAAGAGCTTCAACAAGAAAAAACTTGTAAGAAAATGATTTGCAAGAATTTCGCAAGGCAAACTTGTAAGAAAATGATTTGCAAGAATTTTAGCAAGTGAATACTTGTGCAATTTGCAAATTTGTATAATAATTTTTCAAAAATAAAGTAAATACTTTTTAAGATATGGATAATAACTTTTTCTAAGCCTTTCAGTAAATTAAGAACTTGCTGATATTTTAATAAGATATTGTGAGGATATGAATAATAGTTTTTGCAAGAATTTTGAACTCGTAATAAAAGCTTTACAGATTCTAAAAACGAATAATTTGCAAGAATCAGGGAAAGCTTTGTAAGAATTTTAATAATGTCAAACTTGTTTGAATCTGAAAAAAAATTTTGAAAGAAAGAGACAAGTTTTAACTAAATTTGTAAAAAGAAATTATATAATTGTAAGAAACTAATTGTTTGCAAGACCGGGATCCTCCTGGGGCAGCGATGGGGATGGCGCGGGGCTGGAGAAGGAGGAAGGAGGAGGAGGTGTTGAGGGGAGACGCCATATATGGATGATGTTGGGGGTTTTTGCAAAACTAAGATTCAGATAAGAGCGGTGAGAGTTTAGCGGGGGTGTTCGGCCGAAAATGGTTGGATTTATACTGCAGTAGTGGGGACAGTGGGACATGTCACAACTTCGGTGGTGGAGGATCCAGTCACGAGATGTCAGATCAGATCAGAGCTGCAGATACTGTGTCGGCGGTAGCCAACCAGGGATGGCCTGTGCTGAGCTACAGACGTTGTGAGTGTGTGTGGTGAAGAGGGCCACGACTTCGGTGTGGGGGGGGGTGGGGGGGGGGTTCGGTCACGGGATGACCGTATTTGAGCTACAGATGTCGTGACGGTGTTGGCGGGAGATATGACCAAGAGATGGATAGGTTCAAGCAGTAGACGGCACATCTACAGCAGAGGGAATAAGCCACGATTGAGCTTGAGGGCGTTCATGTGGCTTCGTTTTTTTGTTCTTTTTCTTTTCTTTGTTTGAGAATGAACAAATTGTTTATGAGTATTTCTATGTAAATTTATACCTTTTTTCTTAAAAATATTTTGTTAAATTCTTATTGATGAAATACCGTGTGGTTCTTGCTGTACGGTTTTTATCTCACAATTAAACATCAAACCCCCCCCCCCCCTCCCCCCACCCCCCCCCCCCCCCCCCCCCCCCCCCCCCCCCCCCCCCCCCCAAGAAAAAAGTACCATTTCACAAGACAAGTAATCATATCTTGTCAAATTCATCTTTCCTTTCAGCAAAATCAAAGCCGAAATTAAACTTGTTTCAGACATGAAATATTAAAATAAAAACTAACAACATCCAGAGACTAATCAAACGTCTGAAATCTAACTAATCCGAATTCGGTTTTAGTGAGAGAGAGAGAGAGAGAGAGAGAGAGAGAGAGAGAGAGAGAGAGAGAGAGAGAGAGAGAGAGAGAGAGAGAGAGAGAGAGAGAGAGAGAGAGAGAGATTGGGTCTGACCTAAAGACCCGAGGCCAGTGCCAATGATGAGGAGGGCGACAGTGTAGGGGACTCGGGTCCCCCGAAGGATGTGCCTCGAAGCGATCCCCAGCACAAGCGAGACGCCCACGAACACCACTGCGTCCGCTGGGTCCCCAAGCTCTCGTCGTCCGCCATTTTTGCCCCCTCAAGATTTTCTCACAGAGAGAGATGTGAGAACAGAGAGAGAGAGAGGGGGGGGCAACGTAACTATAAGTATCTTATTTTAATCCATTGCTTCAAGTTCATATACAAAGAGTGAGCTCTAGGAGATACAATAAATACTAATTTCAGCGAAGAGACAGCGATAGATATAGGGAGAAAAAAAAAAACACATGAGAATCAATTTCACGTTAACAAAGTGGATGGAACGCAAGAGAGAGAATCAATTTCACGTTAATAAAGTGGATGGAATGCAAGAGAGGATTCGAAGGCTTTAAAGTTTTATAAACTTTAAAATCCGATATTTTGTCCATGTGTCAACACGAGAATGACTCTCTTATAATGTGTAGCTCACATACATGAACCGAACCGAGATTTGTTTCCAAGCTCTGTTTTTTTTTTCCCCTTTTTTCTATAAAAAGATTAAACAGGAAACAAAATGCTTCGCACTTATCCTGATCCAGAACCTTGCCTGTTTAATATGTGTTTGATTTATTGTTTCTTAAACTTTTACTGGATCTGATAGACATTAGACTATGTAATGTAATCTGAAACTTTTAATTATTTTTTAAAGCATTAGACTATGTTATACTTTTTAGGGTAAAATTTTACTGGACGCTTAATAGATATTAAAAACTGATAAGGAGTTTGAACTTATGTCCCTTCCATGAAAGAATAAAATGTTGTGTTGCTTAAGTTAACTTGGTTAGAATTTGGGGGGTGGGGGATCTTATTTTGGATTATTATATTGTAAATATCAAAGTCAATTCTAGTGGTAACATATTTGTCATGATTTTTAAATATCAAATATCAAACAAATTCTACATAACTCAAAATCATAAGTATAAATTTAGATCCTTTCATATGGGAGAGCCACGTAAATTAAAATATAGAGCCTTTTCGAATAAGAGAAGTAAACTATAGACTCTTTTGGAAACTTAGCTGCTCGATGTCTGATTCAATCACAAGGCTTGTTTGAGAATGGTAAAAGAAGATCGTTTAAGAAGTTGCTCACCACATTGGTCGACTATGTCTCAACCATTTGTTTGATAAGTGGTTATATGAGTCTCTTCCTACTCCTTTGTTAAGGGAGTTAGACATTAATTCATGTAATTAGTGCAATATCCAATAAAAAGCCAAGACTTTATTCTTCAAAAAATACCTGAAAATCCAGATTAAGATTATCTGGGCCCATTACCACCCTTACCTAAATTCGATTTAATTTTGTTTGCATTTTATATTAGAGGATCTTAACCAAGACATAGAATACTTTACCTTAAATTCCAATGAATTATTATCTCCTAAATATGATTACCACCTATCTTAGTACATCATCATCCTTTGAATTGTATAAAGTTATATTCTCTTCAAGACACTAGAACACAAAAGGCATTCTACGTCGGTTTAAAACCGACGTGAAAAAAAATAGTACTCAATATCTATCCTGACAACGTTAAAAGCTTGTAACTTTCCACATTGGTTTTTAATCCGATGTTAAAAATAATTATTTTAATGTCAATTATTATAAAATCTGATGTTATAAAAAAATATATATTTTTATAGGGGTGTAACTCACTAACTTTTCATGTCAGTTCTTAGAAGAATCGATGTAGAAAATCTATATTCCATGTCGGTTCTAGGAAGAACTGATCGACATATGTTAAAAAAAATTAAAATTTGTTTTAACGTTTCCAGATACAGGATAGATCTGTGTACATATTCCAGCCACTCCAATCACATATATAATCCAGCCACACACAGTACAGAATATCACACACATATACATCAAACACATATATAATCCAAACACATATAGATTCTAGCCAATGCAAACACATATATAGAATCATATATTAATCGAACAGAACTTATTTGATCACTAATTTAATAGAATCTAATATAAACACATCTAAAATATATATCAGTACATCTATAATATAGTACAATACAAACATAGAAGCGTGAATAGAACTGCAACCTAAAGTATGAATTCATCTGTCAAATAAATCAGAAGAAGAGCTTTCTCTTTGTATCATTTATATTTGCATCATCATATAGTTTCTCACCTGCATAACACCTGAGACATATTCAAAATTAGAAAAATAAATTGGATTTTCTAAGAGTGATCAGTAGTGTTGTGGTGTATGCCATGCTTAATGTGTGCATTTATGGTGGTGGTGTGGTGTTGGTGGTATGTGTGCGTGTGTGCCATGTTTGATGTGTATGTATGTGTGCTGGTTGGGGGGTGTCACATGCTTGACGTGCAAGTCTCTGTGTGTGTGTGGTGGTAGTGGTTGTGTGGTGTTTGACATAAAGAGAAATTGTATGTCTTCTCATACTTGGGGTGTGTGTGTGTGTGTGTGATAGTGGTTGTGTAGTTGTGTGTGTCATGCTTGATGTGTGTGTGTGTGTGTGTGTGGCGTTGGTGATGTGGTGTTGGTGGTATGTGTATACATCATGCTTGATATGTGTGTGTAGTATGCGTCTGTGTGTCATGCCTGATATGTGTGTGTGGTGGTGGTGGTGTTAGGGGGGTTGTGTGTGTGTGTGTGTGGGGGGGGGGGGGGGGGTATGTATGTATGTGACATGCTTGATTTGTGTGTGTGGTGGTAGTTGTGGGGTAGTGTGTATATGTGTCATGCTTGAGTATGCATGTGTGTGGTGGTGGTGATGGGGTGTGTGTATGCCATGCTTGATATGTTTATGTGCATTGCTTGATGTGTCTGTGTGTGTGCCATCCTTGATGTGTGTGTGTGTGTGTGTGTGCGCGCGCGCGCGCACGCGCGGTGGTGGTAGGGTGGTGATGGGGTAGGGTGGGGTATGTGTATCATATGCTTGATGTGTAGGCATGCGTGTGATGATGGTAGTGTGGATGTGGTGTTTGACATAATGATGAATTGTAAGAGAAATTGTATATCTTTTCATGCTTGATGTGTGTGTATGATGGTGATTGTGTAGTGGTGTGTGCGCCATACTTGATGTGTGTGCATGGGGAGATGTTGGTGGTGTGTGTGTACGCGTGCGTGTGTGTGTCATGCTTGATGTATGTGTGTGGCGGTGGGTGTGTACCATGCTTGATGTGTATGTGATGGCGGTTGTGTCGTAGTGTGTCTGTCATGCTTGATATGTGTGTGTGTGGTGGTGGTGATGGGGTGTTGGTGGGGTGTGTGCATGCCATGCTTAATATGTGTGTGTGTGTGTGTCATGCCTGATGTGTGTGTGTGTCATGCTTGATGAGTGTGTGTGTGTGTGGTGGTGGTGATGGTTAGGTGGGGTGAGGGGTATATGTGTGTCACATGCTTGATGTGTGAGTGTGTGTGTGTGTGGCGGTGGTGGTGTGGTGTTTGACATAATGAGAAATTATACGAAAAATTATACGTCTTCTCATGTTTGATGTGTCTATGTGGTGGTGGTAGTCGTGTTGTAATGGTGGTGATGGTGTGTGTGTTCATGCTTGATGTGTGTGTGGTGGTAAGTGTGTGTGTGCGTGCCATGCTAGATGTGTGTGGTGATGGTAGTTGTGTGGTGTGTGTGTGTGTCATGCTTGATATGCGTGAGTGGTGGTGGTGGTGTGGTGTTGGTGATATGTGTGTGTGTCATGCTTGATGTGTGTAGGTGGTGGTGGTGGTGGCGTGGGGGTGTGTGTGTGTGGTATGCGCGCCATGCTTGATATGTATGTGGTGGTATATGCAGTAAAATATGCATCAAAACATGCACCAAATACGCACTAAAAATTCATAATCAAATTTCAAATACATGTGTATGTATACATGCACCAAAAAGAAAACATACACCAAACATCACCAAAATGAAAACATGCATAAATTCAAAAATAAAAAAAAAGATACCTTAACACAATATATACCATCTCTAGTAAAAGAATATCTTGCATCGATCCCCGTGAGTCTCACTTCTTCTACCTTATAATGAGAATGAGAAAAAATTAACAAAATACATGACACACACACACACATTGAATACAAAATTCATCAAAAAATTTACTTACTATTTGATATAATTCATCACATATCTCACTCACTTTTTCTGAACTTTCTTCAATTCTTCATTTGTATATGCAGTTTTATTTTTATCAAACTGTAAACATTTTCAGTTTTTATTTGTGTCAATTGTAACACTAACAAAAGTATAAATTTGATTTAGTTCAAAGGATTATAATTTTTTTGGAATAGGATTAATTTGTAATGTAATGATTTGATGCATAAATTGTATAATATAGTATACATACACAATAGAATCGAGTTGATGTGGACACTACAAGAACTGAAATATATGTGTTAAGCAAAAGTTAAAATTTTATCATCGATTTTCAAAAGAATTACCTAAATCCTTTTTCATGAAGCAAGTTTACCCCGTCGGCTTGGATTAAACATGGTGAGCGCCCATTTCATAAATTTCAGAAATTAAACTAGATTAGTAATAAATATTTTATGATAGATGTGATGAAAAAAATTCAGAAGTATTTGATGGATTAATTAATATATACAAGATTAAACACTCACAAATCAATTATTTTCTTCATCAGTGTTCGCACTTCGCCTCCAACGAGTTCCAATCGATATACAAAAAAAGAGTCGGGGTCAATCATGCACAGCATCCAATAGCCACTACAAGATAAATTCATATAAGAGAAATTAAACCAAAGAAAAATTAAATTTTGTTATAAAAGATCAGTGCTTACCCCATATTATATAGCAAAAATACAACCGACTGGTATGTTCACCTCTTTGCAATGTGTTCGTGACATATCGAGCATTCATATCTGTTTCATCTTCACGGGTAACCATATGTGCTATATGGTATAGAGAAATAAAATCATATAAGTGACTCAAGCTCGTCTCCACACACCAATTATATAAGGACTTAAAATTATAAGAAATTACCAAAATACATTAAATATAAAATAATTAATATTCTATTGCTAAAAATGAATATATATTAATAACTCACTTGATATACAAACAGATACATACTGCACTTATCTCCTATCGGGTTACGAACCTCTCAAGGTCGTTACGTTCGAGGTATATGGTAATCTCAATTTCAAATACCTCTGTATCCATCTTTCATGCCCCGCATATACGTAGCCATTATCGTCAATTTACTCTCTAGAGTCACTGGCTGGTTGACCGACTCTGTAAATGTGTTCAAGCTCCCTGGAGTCACAGTCTGTGTCACCTCCTTAACTTTAGTCTTTGCCTGTCACGATGCAAGAGACAATAATCTAATTATATATTTAAGATTGCATGTTTAATTTAAAATTTAGACTTGTATTTTAATTTTGATAATATACTAGTGCATCCAAAGTGATAAGTTTTTTCGCCACGATACAAAATTACCAATAGCATCACGGACGGTTGTCATCTCGTCATGTGAAATTGATAGAAGATCATTCATATCTAATGGATTCATGATACTCACTCTTAATTATCAAATTCAATTGGCCCGATGTGAAGAAAATGATCATCAGCTGTTGCCAGCTTTTTCGTGTGCCACAATACGATTTTCATGTTCGATGGCCAAATCAACTAGAAGAAAACCACCATGTGACAACCAAATAATAAGCATGGCGAATAAGCATGCATGTGTCTGTAGGTGTGTGTAGGTGTATGTGTGTGTACAAATATTAGATAAGATTACCTCTAGAATCGCAGATAAATCTTTTAGAATTTCTGTTGTCGCTATGTGGTGTATGATGTGGCGGCGAATAGCTTGGTGGATTAGCATACTTTGGAAACCCTACGGTATTTTTTCCATTTCAAACATGAAGGAAGATCTGGAATTATATTTTCACCTCTTCCATTCATCTCTCACCTCTTCCATTCTTCTTCATGAATCTTCCTTTCTTCTTGAAGTCTGACTTCTACCAATCTAGAAACCTTAGCGTTTGTAATACCTTAGCAGTGTCGGCGAGATGTATGAAAGTAGTTGAACAAGGTAGCCCTTTGTCTGTTAACACTTCAAAAAAATAAACTCCCAGACAGTAATTCAACCAGTCTAAACGATATCAACTTATTGACATTTATAAAAGACAAGTCACAGTCAAGCTGATGATCAGTTTCTGTCCATCCCTAAGCGATAAAGCAGTGACTTGAACCCTATCGATCCAGTATAGCAGCCAATAGGCCAAGTATTACCTTTGAAAAAGGCTTAGGCAAGCCTATGAGGCTAAATTTATTCAACACTTAATCTCACATGATCCCCTTAGCTTCGCCAAAGAGGCTACTTTTGTCCAGATTCGCCTTGAAGCTTAGCACAGCTTTATTAAAAGAGCTAACTCCTAGTTTCATCTGAAGTTCTTCACAGCTCCGCAGTGAGCTAGCTCTTAGCTTCGTCTATTACTTTTTATAGATTCACATGATGCTTTACCTAGCTTCGCAAAGAGCTTTGATTTAGCTTTGCTTGAAGCTTTAATATAGCTCCGCAGAGAGCTAACTTCAAACTTCACATGAAGTTATCTTTGCTTAAAGCTTTGTGATAGCTTCGCCTGACGCTTTACTCAGCTCTGCTATGGGCCTTCTGTTGGCCCAAAAGCCCATCACTCTAGTTTTAATGATGATTAACTCATGTACTTATAGTACTAATGATCTTGTGTTTATTTAGTTTCAGAATTATGATCAAGATCTTAGTAGGTGTTTAGCTTCAACAAAGGATTTAAAGTCAAGTTTTAGAGCTAGCACGGTTTGATTCAAGAGCCTATGCATCAAGACCACATCAAGTACTCAAGAGGAGTCTAACTCCTTGGATCAAGTTTGGAGATCAAGTCAAGAAGGAGAAGAAAACTTCAAGTGAAGCCCTTCAAGAGAAGACTTGAGTCTAGGTTTATTTTTATAAGATTTTATTTTTAGATAAAATGTAAATGATAGAATAGTTGGTGGATTGCTCAAGTATACCATATACACTCACACATAAGATTTAGATGTGTTTTCATAAAAGAATTTTCATTTTGGAAAAGACTTTTCATTTTGGAAAAATACCGTTTTGATTTTTGGAGTTTAATATATACATGCCTTTAACCAAAACTATTTTAGTGTTTATTGTCAAAAACGTAGATATTTCATCATGTATGTATAGTGGATCATATCTATACACTCTATGCTTTAAAAGAGATTAAAATATTTTGTTTTTGTATTTGGAGAAGTTTTGGAAAAACCAATTTGAAAAAATACGGTTTTTGTTCTAAGCCAAAATTTCTAAGTTACAAAAATAGTTCAAAATATTTGTAACATGTCTTAATTTTACTCAAACATGTTTGTATATTAAAGTATAATAGTGAAACTATTTTTGTAGATTTTTAGAGATTTTATGGGATTTTATTTGAATCAAAAAGCCAACTTTTAAATCCCTAAAAGAACCTGTCCTGGCTTCTGCCGGTCGACCGGGCCGGTCGACGGGCTAGGAGTCAGTCGACCGAGACGGTCGACTGACGTGCACAGAACGTGCACGCCAGTCTGGCTGGAGGGCCGATCGACCGACCCGGTCGACCGCCAGAGAGCTCTGCTCTCTGGAAAGCCCCGGTCGACCGGGCCGGTCAACCGGCAGAGAGCTCTGCTCTCTGTTCCAGACCACGGTCGACCGGGCCGGTCGACCGAGGCTCCAACGGTCGAATTTCTGACCGTTGGCAGTCGACCGGGCCAGTCGACCGACAGCCGTCCAGGCTGCTGTTTAGCCCCAACGGCTAGTTTTCTTTGGCCTATAAAGGGGGCTTTGTTGGACTGTTTTAAACAAGATTTTGGGAGAGTTTTAAACCTAATTTTTCCTATCTATTTCAGAAGTTTGATCCACTAGTTTGAGAGCAAATATTTCAATTCAAAAAGAAGTTTATCAAGAGTGTTTTCAAAAGTGATTCTTGTGTTTTCCACCACAACTTCAATCCTTATTTTTCTCACAATCACTTGAGCTATCCATTGCTATACCTATCCTATAGGGATCTTTGTTGTGAGAGGATTTGAGGTGATCAAAGTGTTTAGATCACCAAAGTTTACATCTTTGCTTTGAGGAGGCGGACTTGTGTGTTGCGGTGTTTCGAGTTCTAGTGAGAGCTCATTGTAGAAGTGCGGCCTCGGCGAGCTAGTGGGCCTGCGGTGTGTAGTTCTTGCGGGAACGAGTGAAGGGACTAGAGAGTCCAAGATTTTTAGTAGGAACTTGTAACGCCCCGGTCCCAAAGATACGGGGACGTTATGGCGACGTACATACGCGAGGTGAAAACAACCTCACGCGTATGTACGTCGCCATAACGTCCCCGTATCTTTGGGACCGGGGCGTTACATAGTGGTATCAGAGCCTAGGTTCACACCTGGTGTGGGTAACCACCTGGGTCAATGCTTGGGCTCTTACCAACAGTACAATCAGGTTCAGATTAACTGATCTGTATCTGAATTTGGGCATTCCAGCAACGAGTACAAGAATACCATGACCTTGACAAATCATTCCTTGACTTGTTTGTATTCCTTCCTTCCTTTCAGTTGTCAACCATAACATCCGATTTCCTTCTCGTTTTCCTTGTATCAGCTTGCTTCCTATCCGTTAGGATTAGTTCATTACCATACTTCTCCATCCCGAGTTCCTTATAGATGCCAGAGTGCGCAGCGGAAGTGTCATGGACCCGTAACATTTTGGCTTTGGGTTGACAATCTTTTTCTCACATCTGATTGAAATTGCGAGGACGCAATTTTTTGTAAGGTGGGGAGAAATGTAACACCCTGCTCCCCGGTGTACGTATCACCGTATCTATACGCGAGACGACGTACAAATTTGATTTGACCTCTGTAGTATTCCGATTGACCTGATTTCAGTTTCAAAAATCATTTCCTAATATTGTAGATTTTTCAGGATTTTTTTGGAATTTTTCTGGATTATTTTGGAAAATCTCCGTTGTCGGTGTCGACCGATACCGATAACCAGCCTTCCTATTTTTATTTCACAAACGGAGTCGTATTTGAGAATTCGCTTTCACCATATGTCTTAGAATCACGTGAGCTACGTTTGGGTATTTTGGGGATTTTTCCGAATTATCGAAAATCCGGCCAAAACCGGTGTCGCCCGTATCGGCGAGACATTCCGGGATTTTTAATTTGCAAACCGGATTGAGTTTCGATAAACCGTCTTCATATTAAGTCTCAGCGTAATATTGTCTATTTTCTGTAATTTTTGGATATCATTCGGAACTAGTCAATTTTCATCATATTAAAATAATATTCATTAATTAATATAAAACATTTATTTTATTCTTTTCTTTTCCCTCTTCTTCTCCAATCCTCTGGAGACATCCCCACCGCCTTAACCCATTCCACCGACCTCTCTCTCTCTCTTCCCTACCCTTTAAAAATCCCCTTCTCCCTCTCTTCTTAACTCTCTCTCTCTTCTACTCTCTCCCTCCATTTCTCTTCCCTTCTCCATCTCTCTCTCTGCAGGTGAGCCGGAGCGGCGCCGGAGGCCGGCCAGGCCGGGCCAGGCGGCGCCGGAGGCCGGCCAGGCCAGGCCCGCCGGCGGGAGGCGCCGGGCGGCGCGGGCGCAGGCGCAGGGGGGGCGCCAGCCCCCACCTCTCTTTCTCTCCCTCTCTCTCTAGTGATGGGCCCCGGCTGCCCCGGTGGCCTTGGGCGCCGGAGCAGTGCCGGCGCCGGCGGCGGGGGCGCGCCGCCGGCGGGCGCAGACCGGCGATGGCCGCGCGCGCGGGCGGCAGCCGCGCGCGGGCGGCGGGCGCAGGCGGGCGCCAGCAGCCGCCTGCTGCCGTGCTCTCTTTTGGGTGAAACCCAATAGGGTTTGGGTTTGGGTTTAAACCCAAACCCGACCCATTTGCATCAAACCCGACCCGTTAAGGTATATTTTCATTTAAGCCCTTGTAAATTGATTAATTACTTTTAGGCCCCTGTAAAATTACAAATAACCCCTTGAATAATTTCTATTATTGCGTAACTAACCTTTTCTCTCGGTTTTGGGTATTCGGGCGATATCTGGAGCATCCGGACTCAGATTTGGACGATTCTGGATCCGTTGCGATCGTGGGAACGAGAGCTACAGTCCTGTAGCCAGTTTGTGAGTGTTTTCTTTTTCTAAATTTTATTTATTTATTCATGTTTATTAAAATAGTGAATGATTACTATAGTTATGAAACCGTAATTATGGGTTAAATACTAGAACTGTTACATTCTTTACTTAACCCGAGAAAAAGTATGTGTTAAACCTAGACATTTATCTGGAGGATCAATTAAAGAATCACTAGACACGTCACTGCATGGATAACTAGTATGGTTCCACACTTATGCTACATGGACACGAAGACACGCGTACTTCATTATGCGGAATCTGGTCACTATTACCCTGTCACCCTGACCGACCCACTGGTACACTAAACACCATAGTATATGTAGACATCGGTTACACCTCTCACCCTTACCTGGATATTGAGATTCACGATACTGAAATTCGTGTACACGGTTAGACCAATGCACGGACTACCGCATTTCCTGTTATGTCATGTTTACCTATCACGGTTACACGTGCATGTCATGTTTACATATCGCTGCTACACGTGCATGTCATGGTTACCTATCACTGCTATACGTGCATGTCATGTTTACATATTACTGTTACACCTGCATGTTATGTTTACATATCACTGTGACACATGCATGTATGGTTGTCATATGGCTACTCGTTCATGTTACCTGTATTATTGTTCCCTTGTATCAGATACATGGTATATGCTTGTTTCCCGTTACTGATATTGTTAATCCCATTACTGGATACATGTTCCCGTTACTGATATGGATATTCCCGATACTGGACATGATATGGATATTCCCGTTACTGGACATGACTGCTGTTAATATGCGATGTGTGGAACTAAGTGCCACGTGGATCCAAGCCACGGGGGCCACCTCTAGAATCCCACATCTATTGTTCCCGTTTCCCGGTATATTGTTCATGATATCTTGTTCATGTTATATTGTTCCTGATTCTCGTGATATTGTTCTATGCTATCAACAGAGCTCAGGTCCAGTAATCATGTTACCGTACCATGTACTGTAATTGTTCTTGTTACATTGTATACTTGACATATCACATATCAGATCATAAAGATAACTTGGGTATGGGGAGACTTGACGGTTGACTAGATCTTATCAGGTGGATGTACTGGATCCATATTGAGGTCCCACTGCAGGGGACCGGGTAGTGCTGGCTACCATCTGTTACTCATGTTACATGTTACAGCTCTAGCGGGCTGGCCCTGGTCTCAGCAGCCAGGGATCTGTTTAAGGCCGTGATCCCGGGTATGCACGGGATACATCCACCCGATAAGAACTCCTCGACCATGGGTTTCCAATTAACATAATAAAATAGTATACACGATAATGACATCGGGAACATTTGTTATTTGGTTACTCTCTCGTTTGGATAATGGTACCCGTAGGCCATGTCCGGATGGGTTCGACTGGGGTGCGGGCTTCAGTATGAACCGCCAGTGGTATGGGACACTGGAAGAGAGTAATTAAAATAGCAGGTGGTACTGATCGCTACTATTGTATAAATGACATGACTTTGACATGACCTGCCTGCTACATGTATAGTTGTACTTGTTACTGTTCCTTACCTGATACATGTTCTATTGTATAGTTGTACTTCTTGTTGTACCTGACCATTTATCCGATATCATGTTACATGTCTATTTGTTACTGTACCCGATACATAGTAGCATACTATTCATGCATATGTGCATATATTCTATTTTCTGTATACCTGGCATACATCATTACTGTCTATGCACCACACCGTATACTGGTTAGGTAACATATGCACATCTGCATGTTCACTGCTATCACGTCACCACTATCATGTTCATGTCTAGTACGTCACCACTAGACAACATTAGTTATTACATAAACTAGACACGACTATAGATATGACCTGATAATAACCGGCTAGGTAGTGATGGTATTAAAAGTTGACCTGTTTATATCTTTGCACTGCTTCCATGTTTAACTCTTTCTACTGTTTATATATATCCTTATTATATGGTATCACTATTACAACAGCATGTATTATCTATTATTATTGTGCATTGCCTCCTTCAGTTTTACCACTCACTAGGTCGCTTTCTGACGACCCTGGGTTTGCATGCCCAGATTGGAGATCCGAGTTACCATAGCTTCAGAGAGTGCCTTGGAGTCACATGGGAGATTCCGCATCAGGACTATTCATAGGTATTTAGTGCTTTATTTCTGTTATCTTATTTATCCTTATTTTCATATCTGTTATGATCGCTGACCTCTTTCTGCAGGTATTTTTGTACTTATTTCATGCTGGACCTCATATCTATATGGAGGTATTGTACTGTACTGAGGCTTAACGTACGCGTGAGCGTGTTTTCACCTCGCGTATGTACGTCGCCATAACGTCTCCGTATCCTTGGGATCGGGGCGTTACAGAACTCCTTGTAGGTTTGCGGCACCGAGTGATCCGGTGGGATCGATTTATAGTGGAAATCCTTCAAGTGTTGAAGGCGGGGACGTAGAGCAAGTGTGCTCGTACCTCGAAACAAATACTCGTGTTTGCGATTGCTCTCTCTATCTCTTACTTGTCTTTATATCTTGCTTGTTCATATTGTATTTATCTTTATATGCTTGATATATTTTGTGCTTAATTGTTATATGCTTGGGGATTGTTTGCTAACACTTGTATTCAACCAAGAGAGCCAAAGCGGCACCTCAAGTCTTATTTAGAGGAATCTTGAGGAGTTAGTCCAGAGCCCTTCACGGGAAATCCGGCTACACTCTTGTGTTATACTAGGTGTTTAGCTTAAGTAGTTTTAGTTTGCATAAATAGTTTTAATTTCGCATTAATTGACCTTTAGATTAGCTAGTCACCTATTCACTCCCCCTCTAGGTGATTACAATTGGTATCAGAGCCAAGTGCTCTTGATTTGGGTCTTACAACCTAGAGTTAAAGATCCTCATTTTATAGCTAATCACAATATTTGTACACACACATGGTCATGTCACCTCCCACCTTTGACATTCTTAACATCCAAACTTGGAAGGTTAAGATGTCTTTTTACCTCAAAGCCCTAGGCATTTATATCTATTTTGCCACCACTAGAGATTCTTATTGTTTAAATGGCAAAAATCTTGAGGCTAATACAAAAGCCATTTATGTTTTGAAGAGTACCCTAAATAATGATTATTTATGTAAGGCTGCTAACATTGACTCGGCTTTTGTAGTTTGGAACACCATCATCTCTCTTGGCGAACAAGAACAATATTATGCGGGGAGCGACTCGGATGTTGGAAGTGACGCTTTTAACGTATGCTACATGGCCCAAGGGGATAACCCCCTTGAGGTAACTACTGAATCCAAGCTAGAAGAAGATATTGATATGTTGTATGATGAGCTTGAATCATTTTGTCAACAACTTGAAAAAATATGAAATACTTAAAAAGGATAATAAGAAAATGAAAAATAAATTTGAGTGTTTGTTAAAAGAAAAAGAATCTTTTCAAACTAAATTTGAAAATGTTTCAAAAGAAAATGAAAGTTTGAAAAATGAGAATATTTCTTGTCCTCTAAGCTAAATGATCTTTGTAAAGAAAATACTTCTTTAAAAGATATGATTATTTTGGTGGAAAAACAAAAAGATATTGCTTTGCATGAAAACACTTCTTTGAAAAGAAAAATTGTTGAAAAAGAAAAAGTTAATATTTCTAAAAAGAATAAGATTGTTGACCATGCTTTTCATGCTACTATTAAAAATGAAGTTAAATTTTTGAAAAATAAAATAGATTGTTTGAGCTCAACCTTGAGCAAATGTGCATTTAAACCATAAAAAATTGGAATCCTTGTTTCAAAAGAAACAAGCTCTACATGTTCATGCACATCACCCACATCATGCATATGCACATTTTGCACGTCATGATCACACTCATACACATATGCATCTTAGAGTGTTCAAGTGTACACATTACGGCCGCAAAGGCCATTTAGCAAGAATTTGTTATGATAGAATTAATTCTTCAAATTTTGCTAACAAGAAAGTTTGGGTTCCTTACAATGCTAACCCTCATGGACCCAAAAGAAAATGGGTACCAAAGTCCCCACCATTTGTATTTGATGTAAGTGCGGGCTCTCACATGACGTGAGAGATTTGGTGCCTTGGTGGTGGATGCACACGGACTAGATAGACACACATATTGATGCACCGCCATCAAGGAGGTTTGGTGGGACAACCACCATGTTTTGAAATTTGAAGTATAGTTCTTATGTTTTGGTGACTATCTCTAAACTCCTATTTTATTTACATGCTTTTATAATTGATAATTTTTTAGTATGTTTTAGTATTTGTTAAAGTAAACATGTTTTATGTTTTATGCCTCCTGTGGTAAATACTAGTTTAAATGTAGTTTTTATCAAAACTTGAATATATACATGTACATGTAGTGAGCCACATTTGATTCATATACGTCTGCACTTCATTGTTCATTTGTACTCACTATATGCACATGTATAGGCTAGTTTTGATGATTTCCCCATTTACATTTGTTTTGCCTATTTATATGTTTTACTTCATGTATATGTAATTTTTAGTTCAAATCTAATAAATATACATGTATATCTCATGAGTCATTTACCTTCATGCAATTTATATTATGGACTTTTTATATTTGGGATATGTATGCATATTATTAGTTTTAGATAAAAACATAGATATACCTAGAAGTTTGTTTTCAGATAAAAAATGAATTTTTATGATTTTCATCTTTATGTGAAAAATAAATTTTCATGATTTTTATGATTTGTGATAAAATGATATTTGTTTTGAGCTTCATTGATTATCTTCATGAAAAATGTTAATTACATGATTTTTGTACACTCACACTTTATTTGTTTATTCATGACTTTATTTCATGATTATTTTTGAGCCTTATAGATTTCGAGTGTCAACCTTTATGTATTTAGTATGTTTCATGATAGACATATGATTTGATTTCATGTTGTGAAGGATCTTTAACTAGTTTTTCAAAAATTAATTTAACTAGTTATTTATTCTTCTTTTGGTAGTATTTTCACAATAAAAATATTTTCAAACTCTGGTTTTTAAAAACCCCTACCTACCCCGTCATGGGCGGACGGATGGGCGACCATACCTTGTATGCCTTATTAAAAATCTTTTATCTTGTGCATGAAAAGGGTGGTAGTTTATGAGTTATATACTTGATTTATATATACTTGATTTACATCATATTTTCAATTAGTATCTCAATTGATATTTTTTTTGTATATACTCATATTTTGTTTTCTATATATGTATGCTTTAAATTTCAAATAATATCAATTTCTATTGGTATTTTCATTTTCATACATATATATGATTTATTTGTGCTTGATTTATAAGATATTTACATGTTTAAAGTACAAAGTATGTTTATGCTAAGCTTAATTCAAATCTTGATTTCAATTGGTATCTCAATTGGTATTTTTAACAAGCTTATGCATTATCTTCTATTGGTATTTTTTTATATCATAATGTATTATAAACTTCAATTGGTATCTATTTAATTCAATTGGTATCCATATATTTCATTTGGTATCAATATGTTTCAATTTCCAATTGGGTTTAAATTTCATTTGGTATCAATATGTAAATTTAAATTGGTATCAAAATATTTTCTTTCATTGGTATCAAAATGCAAAAATATTTCGATTTCAATTTTAATTTGGTATCACAAATGTTTCTATTTCAATATGGTATCTAAATTCTTGTTATATATCAAATTGACTTGTTGATTTAAGAAAATTTTCAAAGTATGTATTGTTTAGTTACAATTGGAATCTTAAAAATGTTTTGATATGTTTTAGTTACAATTGGTATGTCAAAATTTGTTTTAAGAAATTATTAAGAATTTGTTTTAAAAATGTTTTGATATGTATTGCATATATGCAAGGGGAGCTTAACATCTCCTCTACATATAGATTCATGTTGAGTGTATCTTATAATGAGGAGGTTACAGCTCTTCTTTATGCGATACACGTGTGTAGGGGGAGCTTCACATCTCTTCTTATGCATTGCATATTATGTGTTATGTGAATTAGGGTTTGTCATCCTTTCTTCATGTAATGCATGTATGTAGGGAAGTTAACTTAGCGCCTTCCTCTTCATGAATGTATATCGCATATATCTCTTTTGGTTGATTTGATTTCACCCCTTTGTTGATTTTTTTATTTCTAACAAAAAGGGAAGAACATTGTTTTGTGTTTACTTTAACCCCTTTATTGATGATTGACAAAAAGGGGGAGAAAGATTTTGAGTTTATATATGCATATTTTTGTTTTTGCATATATTGAGTTTATGCATCTTGTGTTTTAGAAAATGGAAAGAATGTTTTTAAAAGTTTAAACA
Organism: Agave tequilana; assembly: GCA_038442645.1. Taxonomy (NCBI): domain Eukaryota; kingdom Viridiplantae; phylum Streptophyta; class Magnoliopsida; order Asparagales; family Asparagaceae; genus Agave; species Agave tequilana. Next base: position 41,401 of record JAVJIF010028923.1, on the reverse strand, counting down.
AAAAGGGGGGAGAAAAGTTTTTGGAAAAGGATTTTGGATTTATGTTTTGTCTCTCACCTTGTTGATGCAAGATTAGTTGTTTAGTTTTATGCACTTCATTGCCATATATATTTGTTTATTATTATGCATGAGTTAAGGGGAGCTTCTTTTTAAGTTTTACTTTAATCCATGCATATATAACTCCATGAGTTTTGTCATCATCAAAAAGGGGGAGATTGTTGGCTCAAAGGCCCATCACTCTAGTTTTGATGATGATTAACGCATGTAGTTATAGTACTAAAGATCTTGTGTTTATTTAGTCTCAGATTTATGATCAAGATCTTAGTAGATGTTTAGCTTCAACAAAGGATTTCAAGTCAAGTTTTGGAGGTAGCACAGTTTGATTCAAAAGCCTATGCATCAAGACCACATCAAGTACTCAAGAGGACTTTAGCTCTTTGGATCAAGTTTGGAGACAAAGTCAAGAAGGAGAAGAAGACTTCAAGTGAAGCCCTTCAAGAGAAGACTTGAGTCTAGGTTTGTTTTTATAAAATTTTGTTTTAGATAAAATGTAAAGGATAAAATAGTTGGTGGATTGCTCAAGTATACCATATACACTCACACATAAGATTTAGATGTGTTTTCATAAAAGAATTTTCATTTTGGAAAAGACTTTTCATTTTGGAAAAATACCGTTTTGATTTTTGGAGTTTAAAATATACATGCCTTTAACCAAAACTATTTTTAGTGTTTATTGTCAAAAACATAGATATTTCATCATGTATGAGTAGTGAATCATATCCATGCACTCTATGCTTTAAAAGAGTTTAAAATATCTTGTTTTTGTATTTGGAGAAGTTTTGGAAAAACCAATTTGAAAAAATACAGTTTTTGTTTTAAGCTAAAATTTCTAAGTTACAAAAATAGTTCAAAATGTTTGTAACATGTCTTGATTTTACTCAAACATGTTTGTATATCAAATTTTAATACTAAAACTATTTTTATAGATTTTTATAGATTTTATGGGATTTTATTTGAATCAAAAAGCTGTTGGCCCAGAGGCCTTCCACTCTAGTTTTGATGATGATTAACTCATGTCGTTATAGTTTACTAATAATCTTGTGATGTATAGTTTCAGATACATAACCAAGATATTAGTAGGTGACAGCTTCAACAAAGGTGTTTTTGGAGCTTTCACATAGTGATTCAAGAGCCCGAGCGTCAAAGTTCATATCTAGTACTCGTTGGAGTCAAGCTCGGTGGATCACGTTTGGATCGAGTCGGCTTGAAGACGGAGTTCGTCAAGAAGACTTCGGTACCTTATTTAGTTTAGTGTTTAGATCCATTTGTTTAAGATTAGATAGTGTGATATGCTCAAGTTCACAACACACACATTTCATGTTTATTGGTTTTCGGTTTAACCGATCTTGATTTTCATGAATAGATAGACTCAAAACAAGTTTACTTGGTTTAATGTATATTAGATTTGTTCTATATACATGTATGCTTTATATTCTTGAACAAACTTAGTTTGACATGCCTATTCATGTATTTAGGTTTTGTGTTTTAACAAAAACTTATTTTCGGATTTATAGTCAAAAACATTGATATATATCTTTATATGTATATTGGATTATATCCATATACTATATGCCTAAAAGTTGTTTCAATATCATGTTTTTGTATTTGGATGAGTTTTGGACAAAATGATTTTTCAATTCAAAAATCAAAGTTTGGAAAATACGGGATTTGGTTTTCGGCAAAATTTGTAAGTCACAAAAATGGTTCAATTAGTTTGAAATATGTGTTGAAATTTTTCACATATGTTTGTATATCAAAGAGAATATAAGAAACTATTTTTGTGGATTTTTAGAGATTTTATGGGAATTAATTGGAATTAAAATACCCAGTATTTAAGTCCTGTAAAACAGCCCTGCCAGGCTCTGGCGGTCGACCAGACCGGTCGACCGGACCCAGAGTCAGTCGACCGGACCGGTCGACCGACGTGCACAAAAACGTGCACGCTGGCCAGCCACTTGGGCCGGTCGACCGAGTGCAAGTACCCCACTCAAGGGTGGGGGCGGTCGACCGACCGGTCGACCGTGAGGCTTGGCACGGTCGACCGAGCGGTCGACCGGCCAGAGAGCAAGTGCTCTCTGGATTGGGGCGGTCGACCGGAAGGCTCAACGGTCACTTTTTTGACCGTTGGCCGGTCGACCGGAAGGCCATTCTGGGCCTAGTCAGCTGCCAACGGCTAATTTTTTATGGGGCCTATATATACCCCATTTGAAGTGGGTTTTGGTTAAGAATTTTTAGAGGAAAAATTTACATCTTCCAGCAAGTTTTTAAAGAGTCTTAGTGCTTAAAGATTTGAGCTTTATCTTGTTTTTAAAAGAGTTGGAAAATCATTTGAAAAGAAAATTCTTTGGGAATTGGTTTGATTTTCATTTTCAATTCTATCTAGAGTTTTTCCCTAGAGTTTTTCTTTGAGTTTTGATTTCCAAACTCTTTATTTTTCACACTTGAGCCTTATCTACTATCCTATCTATTAGGATCATTGTTTTTGTGGGAAAAAGCTGTTTGTGGTTGAGATATACCATCTAGTTGTAAACCCTCCCAATTTGTGATATCCCTCTTGTGTAGAGGTTGATTTTGGAGTGGTGGGTAGCTCCCTCTAGTGAGAGGTTGAGATTATTGTTAGCTCCCTCTAGTGAGAGGTGGAGATATTGTGTTTTGCTCCCTCTTGTGAGAGGTGGAGTTTATGTTGGAATCCCTCAAGTGTGAGGTGATTGATTTGTTGGCTAATTGCCTACCCCTCTTGTGTGAGGTGGTGATTGAGTTGGTTGTGCATTGCCTCTGTGAGAGGTTGTATTGGTTGGAGAGAGGAGTTGTGTACTCCCTTGTTGTATTGCCCCAAATCCTCAGTGGAGGTTCCCTGTGTGGGAGTCCTGTGTGGATAGAGATAGCGGAAATCCTTTTGTGTGAAGGCGGGGACGTAGAGCAGTGGCTCAAACCTCAAAACAAATTACTTGTGTTTGTGATTGATCCATTATCTCTTACTCTCTCTCTCTTTCTTTACTTTGTGCATTGATTCATATTGCCATATCATGTACATACTTGTGTGTTTGTGTGCCTCACTTGTGCTTAACCACGAGAGCTTCATATAGCGCCTTAACTCTTATTCAGAGGAATCAAGAGGAGTTAGTCCAGAGCCCTTCATCGGGAATTCGGCTACACTCGTTGGTTGCATTAAGTGTGTTGCAATTAAGTTTTAAATTTTCGCATTTAGTTCATTAGATTAGTCGTACACCTATTCACCCCCCCTCTAGGTATACCTTCAATTGGTATCAGGGCCTACGCTCCTGATAATTAGGTTTAACTACCTAGGAGTGTGATCTTGGTTGCTAATCTATATTTGTATTTACACATATATTGTTTACATACACTCATGGATTGCTTGACACCTCCCATGTTTGATGTTTCCAACATTGACATGTGGAAATTTAGGATGTCCATGTACTTGAAAACTCTAGGCTTGCATGTTTTCCTTGTCGCTACCAAGAAACCCTCTTGGTAATAGCAAGCATATAGAGGCCAATGCAGAAGCCCTTGAGGCACTTAGAAGCACGCTTAATAAAGAACATCTTTCTATGGTTTCTAACTGTGATTTCGCCTTTGCAGTATGGAACACGTTGACCTCCTCCAAGCTTCAATTGCCAATTCAAACGGAGGATGAATCTAGTGGAGAATCCGAGCAACAATGCTACATGGTCCAAGGGAATGACTCCCTTGAGGTATATTTGGAATCTCAATTAGATGATGATGATGATGCTAGTTCTTCAAGTAATGATCATATTGATGCCAATGCTTTGAATGAAGAACTATCCATTGTATGTGAAAAGTTGCTTGAAAAATATAACCTTTTGAAAAAGAAGAGTTTTGAACTAAAAGAAGAAAATAAGGATTTATGTTCAAAACTTGATTTGATTTTGCAAGAGAAGGAAGAGATTTCAAGTGAATGTAACTCACTTAAATCCCAACTAGACCTTGCCCTAAAGGAAAATGAGTTTTTAAAAAATAGAAATGATTGTAATGAAGTTTTGAAGAAAAATAAAGTTATATCTTCAAATCTTGATTTTGTTGTAAAAGAAAATGAATCTTTAAAAATGAAAATTGTTTCTATTTCAAAGAATTAGAGTTGATGTCTAATGAAAATGTTTCTTTGAAAAATGATTTGTCCACTCATGTTTGCCATGCTAGTGTAGCTTCACCTAACTTACCTATTGTATGCACCTCTTCTTCTAAAATTGATAATGATATTTGTTTGATAAAGAAGAGTGTGGATTGTTTGGGCTCCACTTTGAGCCAATGTGCTTTGAATCATACACGGCTGGAATCTATGTTTCAAAAGAAACAAGTTCCTATTATGCATGCACACAAATCACGGCATACACATGCTTCGTACGTTCATGTACACAACACTATGTATGCTCATGTGTACACTTGTACACATTGTGGACGTAAGGGCCACCTTACTAAGTTTTGTTATGATCGTATACATGATTCAAATTTAGCAACTAAGTTTGTTTGGGTTAGGAAAGGAGCTAACCCCCATGGACCCAAAAGAGTACAGGTACCAAAGACCACCCCTATTGTATTTGATGTAGGTGTGGGCTCTCACATAACGTGAGAGTGATGGTGCCTTGAGGTGGATGCGTTCCGAGCTAAAAGAGGACTATTTGGATGCATCACTTTCAAGGGAAGTTTGGTGGGAGGACCACCTTGTTTTGGAGACATAGAGAGTTGCCCTCTTCGGTTTTGGTAACGATCACTTACTCCTCATCATGTTTACATGCTTTTCATATTGTTCATTTGTAGCATGTTTTGATGTTTCATGATTAGTATGTTAAATGCCATGCTTATTAGATTAGTGATATACATAATTAGTATTTGAGACACCCATGTTTATATGGATTTATATTTAGTGTTCTCACTTTAGTTTAACTAATGTATATGTCCTAGATCTATGCATGTGCATGTACATATTGATCATATGCATGTTTATGACTTTTGTTTTGATTTCTATGCTTCATGTTTTGATTACATGTTTAGATGTTAGTTTTCATTAAACTTTGATATATACTTGTACAACTAATGAGCCACAAATAGATTATTATATGTTCTCATTTGTACTTATTAGATGTACTAGTATAGTCTAGTTTTGATGATTCATATATTTTGACTTGTATTTTCATTTTGTACATATTTTCATGTTAATGTTTAACTTCATGTATATATCTATTTTGTCCAAACTATTAGCTATACATATACATCCTTGAGCCACTTGCCTTCATGCATATACTTTTGTGGACTCGTTTATATTTGGATATGTATGTATACGGTAGTTTGTACATGACATACATATACCTTGAAGGATTCTAGTTTTGGTGATTTTTTTGTGTTTCATGTTTTAAGGAATTTCATGTTGAGCTCAATTGCCCATTTTCATGATAATGTGTTTCACATAACTCTTATATACTCACTTTATTTAATGTTTTCTCATGATTTTATTTTCATGAGTATGATATGTGCTTTATAGATTTTGAGTGTTTGGTGATCATGTGATTTACATATTTTTTTATGGAATATATTTTTGTTTTATTCCTTACTTGAAGGATTTCGTGCTAGTTTTCAAATTTTTCTTATAACTAGTTCGTATTCTTCATTATGGTAGAGTTTTTCAAACAAACTATATTTTCAAACCTATTTTTGAAAACTCTATCCATTTAAGAGCGGTTGGTTGGGCGACCATGCCTTATATGCTTATTATTGAAAATTCTTTTAAACATGTGCATGAAATGGGTGGTAGGAAGTATGAGTTATAAACTTGATCTTATTATATTTTCAATTGGTATCATTGGATCCTTTCAATTGGTATCACTATTGACATTCTTTTTGTATACTCATATATGTTTTATATATGTATGCTTACATTTCAAATAGTATCAATCTAGATTGATATTCAATTTTTCATACATATATATATGTTTTATTTGTGCTTACTATATCTCTATATTTTTGAGCACAAATTTTGGTTATGCTAAGCTTGATTTCTTAAATGACTATTATATTTCAATTGATTATGTTTCAATTGGTATTTTATCCAAGCTTATGCATCATTTTGTTTGGTATTTCATAAAGGGGGAGAAAATTTATATTTCACCTTTCAATTGGTTTTGTTATTTTACTCCCACACTTTATGTTAAAAATGATTTATTTATTTACAATTGGTATTAATTGGTATTTACTTACAATTGGTATCAATTGGTATTTAAATCTATATTAAAAACATTTGTTTTATGTACTTTCAATTGGTATGTTTTATTGATATCATATTTTTTTCTTACAATTGGTATCATAAAGTTTTGATTTGATTTTACTCCTTATTGTTATTCTTTTTGTTTTAGACAAAAAGGGGGAGAATATTGTTTTCTTTGACCCATTTGTTGATGATTGACAAAAAGGGGGAGAAGTATTTGAGTTTATATGCATGTTTTATATGCATGTTTATTTGTTTATATATCAAAGTTTGTTTCATATTGATATCAAGAGAATTTGTGTTTATGTTTTGGTGTTTTGTTGATATTGGTATCAAGAGAACATGTTTTGTTTTATTGGTATCAAAAGCAATTACTTGAGAACATGTTATTTTAATCAAAAGAAAAAAGGAATTTATTTTAAAAGTTTGGTATTCATTGCATATATTTATTGTTTATTACTATGCATGAGTTAAGGGGGAGCTTCCTTGATGTTTAACTTTAATCCATGCATATATAACTCCATGAGTTTTATCATCATCAAAAAGGGGGACATTGTTGGCCCAGAGGCCTTCCACTCTAGTTTTGATGATGATTAACTCATGTAGTTATAGTTTACTAATAATCTTGTGATGTTTAGTTTCAGATACTTAACTAAGGTATTAGTAGGTGACAGCTTCAACAAAGTGTTTTTGGAGTTTTCACATAGTGATTCAAGAGCCCGAGCGTCAAAGTTCATATCTAGCACTCATTGGAGTCAAGCTCGGTGAATCACGTTTGGATCGAGTCGGCTTGAAGACGGAGTTCGTCAAGAAGACTTCGGTACCTTATTTAGTTTAGTATTTAGATCCATTTGTTTAAGATTAGATAGTGTGATATGCTCAAGTTCACAACACACACGTTTCATGTTTATTGGTTTTCGGTTTAACCGATCTTGATTTTCATGAATAGATAGACTCAAAACAAGTTTACTTGGTTTAATGTATATTAGATTTGTTCTATATACATGTATGCTTTATATTCTTGAACAAACTTAGTTTGATATGCCTATTCATGTATTTAGGTTTTGTGTTTTAAAAAAAACTTATTTTCGGATTTATAGTCAAAAACATTGATATATATCTTTATATGTATATTGGATTATATCCATATACTATATGCCTAAAAGTTGTTTCAATATCATGTTTTTGTATTTGGATGAAAAATGATTTTTCAATTCAAAATTCAAAGTTTGGAAAATACGGGATTTGGTTTTCGGCAAAATTTGTAAGTCACAAAAATGGTTCAATTAGTTTGAAATATGTGTTGAAATTTTTCACACATGTTTGTATATCAAGGAGAATATAAGAAACTATTTTTGTGAATTTTTAGAGATTTTATGGGAATTAATGGAATTAAAATACCCAGTTTTTAAGTCCTGTAAAACAGCCTTGCCAGGCTCTGGCGCTCGACCGAACCCAGAGTCGGTCGACCGGACTGGTCGACCGACGTGCACAAAAACGTGCACGCTGGCCAGCCACTTGGGTCGGTCGACCGAGCGGTCGACCGACTGCAAGTACCCCACTCTCGGGTGGGGGCGGTCGACCGACCGGTCAACCGTGAGGCTTGGCACGGTCGACCGAGCGGTCGACCGGCCAGAGAGCAAGTGCTCTCTGTATTGGCACGGTCGACCGGGCGGTCGACCGGAAGGCTCAACGGTCACTTTTTTGACCGTTGGCCGGTCGACCGGCCGGTCGACCAGAAGGCCATTCTGGGCCTAGTCAGCTGCCAACAGCTAGTTTTTTATGGGGCCTATATATACCCCATTTGAAGTGGGTTTTGGTTAAGAATTTTTAGAGGAAAAATTTACATCTTCCAGCAAGTTTTAAAGAGTCTTAGTGCTTAAAGATTTGAGCTTTATCTTGTTTTTAAAAGAGTTGAAAAATCATTTGAAAAGAAAATTCTTTGGGAATTGATTTGATTTTCATTTTCAATTCTATCTAGAGTTTTTCCCTAGAATTTTTCTTTGAGTTTTTGATTTACAAACTCTTTGTTTTCCACACTTGAGCCTTATCTACTATCCTATCTATTAGGATCATTATTTTTGTGAAAAAGGTGTTTGTTGTTGAGATATACCACCTAGTTGTAAACCCTCCCAATTTGTGATATCCCTCTTGTGTAGAGGTTAATTTTGGAGTGGCGGGTAGCTCCCTCTAGTGAGAGGTTGAGATTGTTGTTAGCTCCCTCTAGTGAGAGGTGGAGATATTGTGTTTTGCTCCCTCTTGTGAGAGGTGGAGTTTGTGTTGGAATCCCTCAAGTGTGAGGTGATTGGTTTGTTAGCTAATTGCCTACCCCTCTTGTGTGAGGTGGTGATTGAGTTGGTTGTGCATTGCCTCTGTGAGAGGTTGTATTGGTTGGAGAGAGGAGTTGTGTACTCTCTTGTTGTATTGTCCCAATCCTCAGTGGAGGTTCCCTGTGTGGGAGTCTTGTGTGGACAAAGATAGTGGAAATCCTTCTGTGTGAAGGCGGGGACGTAGAGCAGTGGCTCGAACCTCGAAACAAATTACTTGTGTTTGCGATTGATCCATTATCTCTTACTCTCTCTCTTTACTTTGTGCATTGATTCATATTGCCATACATGCTTGTGTGTTTGTGTGCCTCACTTGTGCTTAACCACGAGAGCTTCATATAGCGCCTCAACTCTTATTCAGAGGAATCGAGAGGAGTTAGTACAAAGCCCTTCATCGGGAATTCGGCTACACTCGTTAGTTGCATTAAGTGTGTTGCAATTAAGTTTTAAATTTTCTCATTTAGTTCATTAGATTAGCCGTACACCTATTCACCCTCCTCTAGGTGTACCTTCAAAAGCCAACTTTTAAATCCCTAAAAGAACCTGTCCTGGCTTCTGCCGGTCGACCGAGCTAGGAGTCGGTCGACCGACGTGCACAGACCGTGCACGCCAGTCTGTCGACAGACCCGGTCGACCGCCAGGGTCGGTCGACCGCCAGAGAGCTTCTGCTCTCTGGAAAGCTCCGGTCGACCAGGCCGGTCGACCGGCAGAGAACTCTGCTCTCTTTTCCAGGCCACGGTCCACCGAGGCTCCAACGATCGAATTTCTGACCGTTGGCGGTCGACCGGGCCGGTCGACCGACAGCCATCCAGGCTGCTATTTAGCCCCAACAGCTAGTTTTCTTTGGCCTATAAAAGGGGTTTGTTGGACTGTTTTAAACAAGATTTTGGGAGAGTTTTAAGCCTAGTTTTTCCTATCTATTTCAGAAGTTTTCTCCACTAGTTTGAGAGCAAATATTTTCAATTCAAAAGGAAGTTTATCAAGAGTGTTTTCAAAAGTGATTCTTGTGTTTTCCCCCACAACTTCAATCCTTATTTTTCTTACAATCACTTGAGCTATTCATTACTATACCTATCCTATAGGGATCTTTGTTGTGAGAGGATTTGAGGTGATCAAAGTGTTTAGATCACCAAAGTTTACATCTTTGCTTTGAGGAGGCGGACTTGTGTGTTCGCGGTGTTTCGAGTTCTAGTGAGAGCTCATTGTAGAGGTGCGGCCTCGGCGAGTTAGTGGGCCTACGGTGTGTAGTTCTTGCAGGAACGAGTGAAGGGACTAGAGAGTCCAAGAGTTCTAGTGGGAACTCCTTGTAGGTGTTGTGGCACCGAGTGATCCGGTGGGATCGGTTTATAGTGGAAATCCTTCAAGTGTTGAAGGCAGGGACGTAGAGCAAGTGTGCTCGAACCTTGAAACAAATATCCCGTATTTGCGATTGCTCTCTCTATCTCTTACTTGTCTTTATATCTTACTTGTTCATATTGTCTTTATCTTTATATGCATGATATATTTTGTGCTTAATTGTTATATGCTTGGGGATTGTTTGCTAACACTTGTATTCAACCAAGAGAGCCAAAGCGGCACCTCAACTCTTATTTAGAGGAATCTTGAGGAGTTAGTCCAGAGCCCTTCATGGGGAATCCGGCTACACTCTTGTGTTATACTGGGTGTTTAGCTTAAGTAGTTTTAGTTTACATAAATAGTTTTAATTCCGCATTAATTGACCTTTAGATTAGCTAGTCACATATTCACCCCCCTCTAGGTGATTACACCTTCCAGGTCATTAACCAATTTAATTAGTGGGTTAACCCCACTACTTTAGTAGAGTTAATGCCACTTTACGCTGGCAGTTACTCTTGCGCACTTCGTCCCAAATTAAGTGGGATAGCCAAGCTAAACGGCTGTCATAGACTCGCGTGAGCCTATTTTAACTTCGCATGAGGCCTATATTCAGTTTCACATGAAGCTTTATAGCCTCGCACTGAGCCTGTCTGGGCCTCACGTAAAGCTAACAAATTGTTTCAGTCTTGCTGAATTCTAGAGGCAGTTACACCCCTCCCAGCCTATAAATAGCTCAGTTCATGGATGAGCTCAGGGGGCATTTTGGATGGCTTTTGGTTGCATCTTTTCTTGAAAAGAGAGAACTCTGCTACTTGAGCTTTGGCAAATACATAGATCATTATCTAACTTTCCGCTTTTAGAGATTTAGTTCTCTAGTTCAGGATGCTAATTCCCTACGATCTTCCACTCTCGAAGGATTTTCGGAACCAGATGAGAAGAAATTTCCAGGCAGTAGTACTTGAAGACGAACGCTCGCATCATCAACAAGACAAAGTGATCACGCGCTGATCAGACTCCCACCGGTACACTTTCTCAGAAACTCAAGAAGAGAATACTTGTAACTTTTTTAATTATGTGTAATTTTCTTTTCAATTTTGTAAGTCTTGCTTTTCAAATTAATGGAAAACATTGTCCAATGCCTCAGCACAATCGGGGTGCTCGGGCTCACCGAATGTCTTGAATAGAATATCATTCATTCCAAATAGATAAATGTCTCCTTAGGACGCTAGCAAAGAAAGACGGTCCTAAAAAAAAATTGATAATCAACACTTATAAAAGTTTCAAAGATGAAGAAACGTTATGACAATTTCATTGTAAACACTTATAATTTTATTTGCAATATCTTGACTATCATCATTTATGTATTAACCATCTTTTCTATTCCTAACTTTAACCCACAACTCATACTGGGAATTGAGGATTCAGATGAATCATCCTCATTTGATCTCTGGGATATCTATTGTACAAAATATATAAACAAGATAAATAATAATTCACAAAAGAATATGTAAACATTAAAATCAACACTAAATATACTCTTACCAGTTCTTATTTAAACTAGGCATATCCCTTATGTGATATTGTGTGGGGATAGATATTCAATTCTTGAATATTTTTATTCTTTTTACTTAAAACTTATTAAAAAAATAATTATTAAGTTAGCCTTAAAATTTTAAATATTTAATGTAGCTATGTTATATTAACCTGAAAATCTATAGTAGTATGTTGAAATATGAACCGATGCCAAACTTCATCAATGAATCATAATCTGAAGGGGAGTTTCTATTTTTACCTTTGCTGATAAACTCTCTTATCAACTTATTTTTAAACTGCATCCACATTTTTTTGCAGAAATTAGTAAACAATGTTGATTCCCCTCATCCAATTTGAATACAGTCTACAATATATCACAAAAAATATTAATGCTCTTAATGAACAATTGATAAATATATATAGACAGATAAATTATTCTGAATTTACTTACAAAAATATCATCTCAAATCTTGCTCTTCATCTCTTCATAAACTCACACCAATCGAGGATGTCAATAGGGACATAATGACAAGCCACACATCCAAGGTAACTTAATTTTTTTTTCGAATTTTCCAATCGTTTGATTATTCTCATTGAACTCCACATAAATTTTTCTTCCCGAATTTCTTACAAAAATGAGATCACCTATCTTAGTAATTCCTCGAGTCCTCTTCTTTGCGGCACTTCCACTTTCACTATCCCTTCCGCTGCTATCATCTGAATCCATATGCCTATTAAAGAAAATAAACACAAAAAATTAGAATCTCATCAATAATATATGAAAGTAAGAAAGAGTAATTTTTATAAGAATAGACAAAATATGCAAACTATTTAACAGATAAATACCCCATATATAAAATAAATAGATATATACCTTTATTATTTTCTATTTTTTATAACTTTTCTACACCAATCTTCCTTTAGAATGATCTTCTTATATGTACAACTCGTTGTCCTCGACATTATCATTTCAATCATCACTATCACTATTATTCCCTTTTATTAATTCGAGCGAAAAAGAGGGAATATCATCGCCAGTATCATTCATGTCATCACATTCAGATGTAATTTTTGGCTTTATCGAGTGAACAATATACCACATTTTATTAGCAGGATTTGCGATGTAAATTACTTATTTTGCCTGTGATCCAATAATTAATGTGTCCCTCTTTATTAAATCCTACTTGATGATCTTGATACCATTATTATTCTTTACCCACGTACACCGGAACATGAGAACACGAAATATGGTGTAAACTAACTCACATGTGTCCTTAATTACCCTATAGTATGACATATTTGCAAATACTGATTTGTTATCTTTAGTGCTGAAAATATGCATTGACTGAGCCACTAAGGTCACTCACTATTTTGTACAGTACAATTGCCATTATGTGCTTTTTGTGTAAAAATAATTATTGTTTGTAGGATACTCACGGTAAGACAAGACGTTTATGTGAGGCTTATGCGCTAACCATCTCAAATCTTCAGATATATAATTTGATTTAGTTGTCAATTGATCAGCAACTTGATTTCAAAACCACTTGATGAATGATTTATTGTGTTCATTTATCACCCACCTCTCTCTCTTTGATTTAGACAGATTGATGCACCTTATGTAGTTCAAATGCTCATTTATATAAGGTTGTACTTTATCAGTGTAATTCAAAATATATCTATGTGCTTCATACAATAAGTCATTACTGACAATAACCACAATTTGTCCAATTTTATCAAAATCATCTGTTACCTTAGTACAAACCCTCTTAGAAAGCCCAATAGTTTTAACATTTTATAAGTATTCATTACAAAATTCAATTATCTCTTCATATGTGCAACATTCAATAATGCAATTTTTGGATCATTTTGGTTCCTAATATACCCTTTTAATATTTTCATGTATCGCTCAAATGTATGCATCCACCTTAAGAAGATCAGATCATATAGTCTAATCTCTCCAATCAAATGAACCGTTATACACACCATGATATCAAAAATAAAGGTGAAAAATGCATCTCAAGCTGACACAGTATAACCACAAGCTAAACATCTCTTCAAACATTCATAATCTTTTCTGTGTAAAATACAATTATTAGGACAAACGTGTATCCTCTCATAATTCATACTCATAAAGCATAAGATCTTGCATCGTATGTACGATCTGAAAGTTTATTAGCCTCAAAAATTATATCTTTCAGAGACCGAGTAAGGCCGTAAAATTCTTATCGCTTAACTCATTTTTTACTTTCAAATTGTATAATCTCAGCACTACAGATAATTTAATAAATTTAGAACAACCAATATATAAAAGTTTTTTTGCATCATCTTTCAAGCTCTGAATTAAGTATTGGTGATTAGTCTACAATTCTGCATTTTTATGTCGCATTTTCCCACCAGTTTATGAATAAATAGTCGGTCTAATACGTGTTTTGGTCTTTATTACAGGTACAACCAAAGTTCAAGGGCAAAGATGGAATAAGAGCCTAATTCTTTCCAATTAAGGGTAATTAATCCCGCATTACTTGGAGGCCAAGCAAGGGATTATCTAGAAGATTCATTGAACCTAGCCTCTTGCGCACATCAGACGAATCTGCGGTCGAAATTACCCGAAATTGGATATATCTGGAAGCAGCTAGAAGCCAGACGAACGCGTGGACGAAATCCAGGGACCCAGCTCCCTGGAATTGCCGCAAAACGCGGCAAAGGCGCGGCAATGTTAGGGAGCCACGCGTCGATTTTCGACGCGTGGCCCCGTCTCATCTTCTGGATCCTTCTGAGCCCTATAAATAGCCCTGCAGTAGCCCAAACCGAGAGCAGTCTTCGTTTTTAGGAGTAGATCCAGATTTTTAGTGTAGTGTAGGTGAGAGTTTTTCATTTCTTGTATTTTGATTTCTTTTTAGATCATTGTAGTAGGGATGAGTGATTTCTAGAGAGAGATGAGTGAGGGATTGATGTAATAGAGAGTGACACTTTATGTAAAGGTACCTCCTTTCTTTTCCATTGTAATCTCCTTCTCCTTCTACATGATTTCTAGCTAACTTTTTCTTCTCATGACAATCTAACTACTAACCACTAACCTATCTAACCACTTACTTGATAATCCACATGAATCGGGTTGCCTCTACAAGGCCTTGTTCTTGCAAGAGCCAATGATGGCCAAAGATGATGGATTCTAACAATCTAACTTGCTAACTTGCTAACTTGCTAACCAAGCTAACTCTCTTTTATTTTCTTGCTCTTTTATTTCATGTTTGTAGTGTAATGAGTGATGCTTGTAATTGCTTGTTCTTGTTGCAATGTTTTGATTGTTATGAACCATCCATGAGCCATGCTTTGTATTGCTTCTTGAAGATAAGGATTGTGATGGCCGAGGATCAAAATGTGAGGCAACTATCTCGAAGAGGTTAGCATGGTTAGTGGAGTACTTAGTAGTTAGTAGCCATGAGTTTTCTTTTACTTTTGTTTTAGAAATCGTTTTCAAGTTCCTCTTCTTATTTTCTTATCGACGTTTTCATCGCTCTCCTCACCTACCACATGCTTGTTTTCATTTTCTTTTCTTTTTCATTCTTTCAACATAGAAGAATTGTTAACATCTGACGTGACTAGAGACTGTTAATGCTTCTATCGCCTCCCTTCCCTGTGGATACGACCCGTTAAGCCAATGCTATAACGGAAGTATCGAGGGTATACTAAGCACATTTGAGCTTTTCATTTAATTTCATAAATACACATTTTGAGTGCTAGTTTTCACCCCGATCAAATTTTTGGCGCCGTTGCCGGGGAAGGGAATGGTTTTGATGTCACGTTTTTGTTAACATTTGTCTTCTCTGTTTTGGTGTGCAGGGCAATATTTACAGCTGCTTAACATTGCAGTACATAAATTAGCTTTGCATCCCCCTGCTCCAGAAAGCAGGGCCCCAGATTTGGAACAAAAGCCGCGAATCCGCGACATTTGCCACAAAATCGCGGCACTTTTGTGAAAATTGTATATGTTGTTGTTCTGGGATGTGTGAATTGTAATAGCTAGTTGATTTGTGCTGCTATTTTTTTTCTGCTTTGATTGCCTACACACCATAATAAATAAAAGAACTAAAATACGGTATTTGGACGCTTTTAAAACGGTTTAGACATTTGCATTTAGGCACGTGTCAATTCAATTCCAACATACTGTATTTTGTTCTGTTGTTGTGATTTGGATGGAGATGTACATATGGCATTGCATATAGCATAGGACAAACACGTGAGTGATTTATCGCTTTGTGTTATATTCTTGTCTATATTGCACACTTGCACAAATTGAACTTAAGGGCAAACTCCAAACAAGATAAGGTGGGGATTTAATTACCCTTCCTTGGCCCAAAAATCATCTCCCCACTCACACAACCCAAGCCCTAATAAAATTTGAATAAACGTTGGCCCCTAGGGACATTTCATCTAGGTCTAGGTCAACCCTTCTTTTGGCTTGGTTTTTGATTTTTCTTTCTTTTTGTTTGTTGTTTGATTTTTCTTTTTGTTTGTGATTTTTTGTGAAATGGCATTCAACAATAACAATTCTTTCAATTCAAACATGAATCCATATTTCACACCAACTCCATTTGATTCGGATAATTCCAACCCGGCGTTTTACAATACGCACCAACCAAATACACCGGGTTGGCCTTATCCGAATCAATACAACCCATACCCACATTCTTATGACTATAATTTCCAAAATAATTTCAACTCGTCACAGAGTCATTGGGGATTCACGTACCCCGAGTCAAATTCTCAAATTCCTTGTCCACCATATTCACCTTGTCCACAATATTCATTTCCCGATTCCGCTTCATATACTCCTTTTTCTGAATCTCCAATTGAAGAAAAATCTGAGTTACTAAGGAGTTTAGAAGCCAATCTTCAAAGGGTCGAGCAACAACTTCAAGAAACATTTGCCCCTCCAATTCCACAGTATTTTCAAGAGTCTTACTCAGTTCCACCTCCTCATAATGAACAACC
Source organism: Agave tequilana (assembly GCA_038442645.1). Classification (NCBI taxonomy): domain Eukaryota; kingdom Viridiplantae; phylum Streptophyta; class Magnoliopsida; order Asparagales; family Asparagaceae; genus Agave; species Agave tequilana. The sequence goes on along the minus strand of JAVJIF010028923.1, from coordinate 24,913 downwards.
ATTTGCCTTGGAAATGAGTAAAGAACTCTTGTGTGAATCCAAGCTTCAATTTCCACACATTTTTGACTCAAATCATTCACAAAATTTCCAAAACCAAGATTCTTATACTCCCATTCTAGAGCAACCACTTGGAGATACATCAAGTCTAGAAAAGAGTATAGAAACCTTGGAGGAGTCTTTGTTCCAATATCAAAAAATACGTGCCGAGTCTTTCAATAAGGTGGATGAACAATTGAGTCAATTGGTTAACATCTATAGGAATGAGGAGACTCTATCTTATCAACCTTTGACTAATTCAGCTATGCCACACTCTATTGATATGACTCAAGACTCTTGTTATTTTAGAAATCAAGATTCAATTTCAGCACAATCATCTGAACTTGTCCATCCCATTGACATTTTGGCAAGTTTTCCTTTTCCTGAAATTGAACTTGAGTGTGAATATGATCCTGAACTTCCACTTGATGATTCAATTTTCCTTCCTGATTTAATTATGACTCCAGTGTCTTCACATGATTTCACTTCATTTCCCGAGTCAGTATTGGATCCAGTGCCTGTCCATTATGAAATTGAATCACCAATCATTCATGATGATCATATTGAACTTGACCAATTTCATACCTTTGAAAGTCCATTTGATAAATTGGTAAGTTCTCATTTTTGTGGAATTAAACTCAATGAGGAATGTGACTTTGACCCTCAAGTTTGTGATTTAGTTCAAATACTTGAATCATTATTGACTCCTGTTTTGTTACCCAATTAGAGTAACATTTTAGAGTCAGTTTTGATTCCCAACCCTCCTGAACTTGAATCACTAATCTTAGATAGTCACATTCCATCATGGGGAAATGAATGTGGACCTGAGCTTTATCTTTTTGATTTGGACCCACTTCCTGAACCAATTTCGATTCCCGAACCTTTACTTGACTTAAGTCATTTTTCTGAGTCGGTATTAGTTCCCATATTTCCCAAGTCCAAATCAATCATTCCATCTTTTCATACTCCATTCTGGGACAAGGATCTTGATAAATTTGATTCTGAAATTATTTTAGAAATTTGGACATTGGATGGGGTAAAATTCCTAATAAAATTCACACATGCATACATCTTTCTAGTGGGTTGTATCATGGAGGTTTCTGGTGGGTTCCTTCGGACTCCACGCAATAATGATTGGGCCGCCTTTCGTGGACCAATCAGACCGCCACCGGAACCACCACCTTGAGGTAATTTTTTTCCTTCCCTCTCTATTTGTTTCATGCATACATATATCACGATGCATTGAGGACAATGCATGAAATAAGTGTGGGGGAGGGTTTACTAACATAGAGTTTTTAGATCTTTTTTCTTTTACACTTCTTTTAGAAAAAATAAAAAACTAAAAAAAAATAAAATAAAAAACTTTTTGAAATAAGAGACAAAGTTTTGATCTATTTTTAAGAAAATTAAGATGTATCTTAGGAATTAAGAAAGCCTTAATTATGACATCTTAAACCTAGTTGAAATAATAGATCTTGCTTGAAATTATAGGCTAAGTAAGAAAAATTGGTGAGATATTTTTATCTTGAATTTTTTGCCTTAGATAATATGCACTTCACACTTACACATTTCTTGGGATGGAGACAAAGACCAAAAATGCCATATAAATAAAAAATATATATATATATAAATAAAACATCACCTATTAAGCTGGAGAATTGTGCCTCAAGAAGCATGATTATTCACGCCTAACGGTGGTAAAGGAAATAAATAATCCCCTTTAGTTTTGTGGCCTTTTCACTCGAGTCCTTAAACCCGAGGGATGTTTTCTCATCTGGTGCCCTAAGACCGACTGGTTTGGGAGTCATCGGTTATAGGCTCGTTACAAGGGTGAACTAGAAAGCCTAAACTAAGGGAAGAAAAAAAAAAAAGAAAAAATAATATATATAAATAAATGGCTTGATGGTTAGAGTTGAAATCCCAGAAATCTTTACTGTCACGGTGTGCATACTATCTAGGTTTTATGAAAGATAAAATATTCAATCCAATTTTGAATTCTTGCCTTAATTAAAGACAAGATCTTGCATAGATACTAAGTTTATGGGAGAATGATTATAGGTGGACTTATGACCTTAGATCACTTATATTTTTGCAAAAATAGTTCGAAAACATGTCTCTCTTTCAAAATGAATTTTCAAAATACTAACATTTGTCTTCTTTCTTTATGGATTTTGTGGGTGCAATCCGCTAAAAACCCTCAGGAGACAACACTCCTCCTCTAGGGTAACCTAGAGGTTTAACGGCTTGTTGCACGTGCTCAGTGCAATCGCGTCACCTGCGAAAGTGGTGTAATAAAATTGGTAGTATAGTTTTTTTTTCTTTGTTTTGCTCGGGACGAGCAAAAGAATAAGTGTGGGGGTGTGATTAGTCTACAATTCTGCATTTTTATGTCACATTTTCCACCAGTTTATGAATAAATAGTCGGTCTAATACGTGTTTTGGTCTTTATTGCAGGTACAACCAAAGTTCAAGGGCAAAGATGGAATAAGAGCCTAATTCTTTCCAATTAAGGGTAATTAATCCCGCATTACTTGGAGGCCAAGTAAGGGATTATCTAGAAGATTCATTGAACCTAGCCTCTTGCGCACATCAGACGAATCTGCGGTCGAAATTACCCGAAATTGGATATATCTGGAAGCAGCTAGAAGCCAGACGAACGCGTGGACGAAATCCAGGGACCCAGCTCCTTGGAATTGCCGCAAAACGCGGCAAAGGCGCGGCAATGTTAGGGAGCCACGCGTCGATTTTCGACGCGTGGCCCCGTCTCGTCTTCTGGATCCTTCTGAGCCCTATAAATAGCCCTGCAGTAGCCCAAACCGAGAGCAGTCTTCGTTTTTAGGAGTAGATCCAGATTTTTAGTGTAGTGTAGGTGAGAGTTTTTCATTTCTTGTATTTTGATTTCTTTTTAGATCATTGTAGTAGGGCTGAGTGATTTCTAGAGAGAGATGAGTGAGGGATTGATGTAATAGAGAGTGACACTCTATGTAAAGGTACCTCCTTTCTTTTCCATTGTAATCTCCTTCTCCTTCTACATGATTTCTAGCTAACTTTTTCTTCTCATGGCAATCTAACTACTAACTACTAACCTATCTAACCACTTACTTGATAATCCACATGAATCGGGTTGCCTCTACAAGGCCTTGTTCTTGCAAGAGCCATTGATGGCCAAAGATGATGGATTCTAACAATCTAACTTGCTAACTTGCTAACTTGCTAACCAAGCTAACTCTCTTTTATTTTCATGCTCTTTATTTCATGCTTGTAGTGTAATGAGTGAAGCTTGTAATTGCTTGTTCTTGTTGCAATGTTTTGATTGTTATGAACCATCCATGAGCCATGCTTTGTATTGCTTCTTGAAGATAAGGATTGTGATGGCCGAGGATCAAAATGTGAGGCAACTATCTCGAAGAGGTTAGCATGGTTAGTAGAGTACTTAGTAGTTAGTAGCCATGAGTTTTCTTTTACCTTTGTTTTAGAAATCGTTTTCAAGTTCCTCTTCTTATTTTCTTATCGACGTTTTCATCGCTCTCCTCACCTACCACATGCTTGTTTTCATTTTCTTTTCTTTTTCATTCTTTCAACATAGAAGAATTGTTAACATCTGACGTGACTAGAGACTGTTAATGCTTCTATCGCCTCCCTTCCCTGTGGATACGACCCGTTAAGCCAATGCTATAACGGAAGTATCGAGGGTATACTAAGCACATTTGAGCTTTTCATTTGATTTCATAAATACACATTTTGAGTGCTAGTTTCCACCCCGATCAATTGGCAATCCATAAAGTGATCTTTTACATCATATATTATTTGTTCTAATTTATCACTCTCACTACAATCAATTTCTTCTCTTTCATCACATCTTCTATCATCTGAATTAATTTACCTATCTCTTACACTCTCACAATGTCATATCCATCTTGTATAACCTTTATCAATCTCATTAACGAATAAATGCTCTTAATAATTCAACTGTAAAATTCTCAAAGCAACCACATTCATGCACGAACACTTAATGCGATTAGTATTGTTGGCACGCTCAACAACAAACTTAATAAACTCTTCTACAGTATTTCAATATTCGGTGCATAACCTATTAGCATCCATCTATTTTAGATTCATGTGTACCTAATCTAAACATCAAAATAATATATTGAATTAATAGCACATCAAAAATAATATATTGAATGAACAACATCATATATAATATAAAGAGTAAATTTACTTTACCATCACCACACACACGCACATCAAACATGGCATACCAACACCACACACACACATCAAGTATGAGACACCCACCACTACCCACACACCCTACCACCACCACCACTACCCACACACACACTCATCAAGCATAATACACGCACACACATCAAGCATGGCACACTATTACGACACCACCACCACCACATGCGCACACACATATTAAGTATGACACACCCAACCATCACCACCACACACACACACATCAAGCACACACAACCCCTCACTCCCCAATACACACACACACACACACACCCACCACCACCACCACCAGCATAACCACACACACAAACATCCCACCACCACCACTACACACAAAAATGACACACATACACACATACACACACATCAAGTATGGCGCGCGCGCGCACACACATCGAGCGTAACACACATGCACATATCAAGCATGGCACACCGTCGCCATACACACATACACATCAAGCATGACACATCCCACCACCACACATACACACGCATATCAAGCACACACAATCACGACCACCAACACGCCCCCCATCAGCACCACTACTACCACCACACATAAACATGACACACGCATCAAGCATGACACGCACACCCCCACCGACACACATACAGACACCCCACCACCACCAACACACGCCCCACCAACACACACACATACACACACACACTCTACCAACACACACACATTGCAAGATTAACCCAAATTTACTATGCAAAAATAAAAAATAAATATAAAAATTAACCCAAATCGCTTGTGCAAGTAATATAATTATAAATATAAATTTGCAAAATTTTCATATTTTTCTACTGTAATCAAAACTAATCAAGAGATTAACTCAAATCCCCTATAGGGACCGTGACCGATCGACAAAAAAAGAGAGCAAAAGAGAGATTACCTTCAACAAGAACAAGCCATAATGACAACGTCGATCACCAATTAAGAACAGATCCACCACAGCTGCAAGCACAGAGAAATCTACGAACGGGAGTAGATCAATGGGAGAGAGATTGAAAGTGATTAAATTAAGGGGAAACTAAAAAACTTCCCTTTTAAGAAAAAAACTGTGGAGATTTTGAGAGGCTGCTCTGGTTTTCAAGAATTTGCAGGTGTTGATGGGAGAACTCGCGGCAAAGGTGCTTGAGGGCATCAGAGCTCATGGAGGAGGGCCTCAAAGAAGAGAAGAATGAGAGAGACGGAGATGAAAGAGGTGAGAGAGAGGGTCGAGGGAGGGCAGAGAGAGAGAGTTAGGGTTAAAATAATGGGTTATACTAGGCGCGTTTTTCGAAATAACTTCTAACGTCAATTCATTTAGAACTGACATTAAATATGAGAGATTCAACGTCGGTTCTTTAACCAACATGAATTATAATTTAACGTCTATGAACCAATGTTAAATATTAGATATTCCATGTTAGTTCTTTTAAGAACCGACGTGGAGTGTTTTTAATTTTTCTGACGCCAACTCGTATGCTCCTTATATTTTCAAAATTGACGTGAAAAGAGTGACATAGAAAATTAAATCTGTACCGGTGAGATGATGGATGCAACATAGACTTATGTGTACAAATCTTGTAGTTTAAGCTTGCGGCCACAATAAGCAAGATCTTGCCCACATAATATTCTTTTAATTAAATCTATTGCAACATATACTTAAATTTTCTCTGTCTACGGGTGTCATAGTCTACTTCAGGCCAACACAAGATCAAGGCTGGGGTTTGGTAGAAGATCGTATAATGAAGTTGTCCATCACATTGGTCGGCTATACGCCTCAACCATCAATTGTTTAATAAGTGATTATAGGAGTCTCTTCTTGCTCTTTTATTAGTGGAGTTAGACATCAATTCATGTAAACACTACAATATCTAACATAAACCCAATGCTTTATTCTTTAAGAAAGAAAATACCCAAAAATCCAGAGCAAGATTATCTGGTCCTACTTTACCTTAAATTCCAATGCATCATTATGTCCTAAATAAGATTACCACCTACCTCAACTCTTCAAGATGACGGATGTTTTGGCATTTTATAAAGTTATACTCTCTTAAAGATGATGGATGTTTTTGGCATTTTTTTTAAGTTATATTCTCTTCAAGATGATGGATGTTTTGGCTTTTTTTTTAAGTTATATTCTCTTCAAGATGATGAAAACATAGACCTATGTTAACAAATCCAGTAGGTTGAAGTTAGAGCCACAATAAACAAGATATTGCCCACCTAATGTTCTTTTAATTAAATCCGTTGCTACATGTACTTAATTTTCTCCATCTACGAGTGTCGTAATTCATTTCAGGCTAACGCAAGATCGAGGTTGAAGCTCGGTAGAAAATCATCTAATAAAGTTGTCCACCGCATTGGTCGACTGTGTGTCAATCATCAATTATTTGATAAGTGGTTATATGAGTCTCTTCTTGCTCCTTTATTAGGAGAGTTAGACGTCAATTCATGTAGCGACTATAATATCTAACATAAAGCAAGGCTTTATTCTTTAAAAAAAAAAAAAAAAAACCTGAAAACTCAGATCAAGATTATCTGGGCCCATTACCATCCATGCCTAAAATTCGATTTAATTTATTTTTGCATTTTGTATTATAGAAACTTAACCAAGTCATAAATTACTTTTATCTTGAAGTCCAATGCATCAGTATCTCCTAAATAAGATTACCACCTATCTCGATAGATCATCATCCTTTGGCATTGTATAAAGCTAAATTCCCTTCAAGATGATGGATGTGAGCTGGGAATTGCTGAGACCTGCGGCCTTTATCCACTGGCATCACAATGCAACAGATTAAAAGCTCTTTGACAAGGTATGCTTGTGCTTTAAAAAGCAGTACCTTATCATCAGCATATATTCATTAGCAAGCTAATTAAAACACACTTTATTCCGACCAAAATGCAGAACAGTAATTAAACCATCCGACGCGGGCCCTATTGACAGCCCTTAGCTAAGCCTCAGCTCCCAAAAGAAAGATTATATTGTTCGTACGGGAACCTCGCCTTTGATCTTTCCCTCGCCGTGTAGGTCAAGTTAGAACCGAGAGCTTGCAAGCAAAGCTTCCATTCTTATGTCTACATCCCCTGTCTCTTTCTTTCTTTCTCATATTGACCGAACAAAGGGCTTTCAAATGAGCATCCCATGGGACAACCATAGCTTGAACCTTCCGCATGTTGGAGAGAGAGGGTATTGCTGAGGAAGTTGAAGAGGATCGTCGAGGGTCGTCGAGTGATCGCCAAGGGGTCGACGACAAAAGGACGAAGGAAGAAGCAGCAGCACAGCAGCAGAAAGCAAGCAGCAGAAAAGCAGCAGGTGCAGGTGATCGGTCGACCGGCCTGGTCGACCGCCCGCAGTATCAGAAGTTCGGTCGACCGGGCGGTCGACCGGGCGGTCGACCGAGTCGACTGACTGTAAACACCCAACTCTCTGTTGGGCACCCGGTCGACTGGTGGAAGGGGTCGGTCGATCGCCCGATCGACCGACAGTCGGGTGCGGGTAATTTCTGCTGATTCGAAAATCTGTTGTATTTAAGGGCTGTTGTTGGTTCTAGGGTTAAGCATCTTTGAGAAAGATCTGAATGCTGGGATTGCTAGAGCTCTCTTGCACTCAAAGAGGCTGCTAGCAATTGTAATCATCTTCCAAGTAAATTAATCTCTCTTTTGATTGCCCGAGGACGTAGGCATTGATGCCGAACCTCGTTAAATTGTTTGTTTGCGCGTGTGCTTTCTTCTGGTGATTATTTTTTGTGCTGTTTGGGATTGTTCTTCATGCTTGGGAGATTCAGGGGATTCTCATCAGGTTGTTGTCGTAGGCGCAACAAGTGGTATCAGAGCTCCCAAGTTTCGCTTGGGATTTCTGGAGATTCGGAGGGCTCGAGATCTGATTCGGTGGAGATCGTGTGTCGATCTCAGATCAGAGGTATTGGTGTTCGTGGGATCGTGTGTCGATCTCAGGAGGACATAAGGAGGGCTCGTGGAATCTGTGGTGGAGTAGATCCGGAGAGAAACTCGATCTAGGGTTTCAAGGGAAAGGTAAAAAAAATTCAATTTTTATCTGAGTAGTGATCTATTTCCAGTTAGTTGTTCTTCCGCATAGATAGAGGATCAAGTAATCTCAATGGCAGAAGAAATAGCTTCGGTTAAGACCATGAATCCTCACCCGAGGATTGATGTTGTCAAGTTCAACGGTACAAATAACTTCGGGATGTGGAGATGCGAGGTTATGGATGCACTGAATGCATCGAACCTCGAGGACACTCTCCTATTGAAAAAGAAGAGGAGCACGACCACTGATGAAGAGTGAGCAAAGATGAACAGGTCGGCGTGTGGGTTGATACGTTCATATTTGTCGCAAGACATAAAATACCTTGCACAACATGAGACGTCGGTGAAGCATCTGTGGGAAACCCTTGAGAAGAAATACCTGACGAAGAGTGTTGAGTCCAGGTTGCAGCTTAAGAGTAAGCTGTACAGATTTCAGATGAAGAAGGGGAGCACAGTGAATGAGCACATCAACCGATACACGAAACTTCTTACAGACTTGGTGAACGTGGATGTCATTGTAGAAGAGGAGGACAAGGCGATCATCTTCCTGAACTCACTCCCGGAGGAGGAGTATGAGACATTCACACTGACCTTTATCAATGGAAGGCAGACCTTGGATTACAATGAGGTGTCGTCTGCACTGACAAGTTATGAGACGAGGAAGAAGGAGAGACATCCTTCTCAGTCAAGCTCATCGGCGGAGGCACTGAAAGTAAGAGGCATGGGTTCATCTAGGAAGGGCAAGGAAGTGAGAGGAAGATTAAAGTCCAGGTCTGACTATAGGGATCTGAGGAAGAACCAGTGTGCCTTCTGTAGAGAGATAGGGCACTGGAAAGTGGACTGTCCGAAGTTCAAGGGGAAGAAGAAGGAGTCGAAGGCTGAAGCAAATCTATCAAAGGTGACGAATACTCAGAGGAGTAGTTCACAGGCAGATGGATCAGATTCGGACTCGTCAGGTTTCTCGTTTTCAGTCAGTTCTCCCATCATTGGTAACTCATGGAAAGATGAGTGGATTCTGTATACAGTACAACATACCATGCGTGCCCTAATCGGGACTGGTTTTCCAGCTTTGAGAAGCTGGAGGGGTGCTCGGTCGTTATGGGCGATGATCACCCGTGTAGCATGGAGGGTGTAGGTACAATCCGAATCAGGATGTTTGATGGGATAGTAAGGGAGCTGAAGGGAGTGCGGTATATACCTCAGTTGAAGAGAAATCTCATCTCCGTGGAAATTTTGGAAGCATCGAGCATGGTGATATCTGTTCGAGATGGCGATCTCAGGATGATCAAGGGCTCGATTGTGGTGATGAAGGGCGTCCGTCGAGACAATCTCTACTACTTGAAGGTAGTACGATTACAGATCAGGTGGAGACTTCGAGTTCCTTAGATGATGGTGGCCCGGAGGTCTGGCAGGGAAAGGTCGGACAGGAAGAAGAAAAGTCTTTGCAAGCTCCTGCAAAAATGGAATCGCTGGAAGGTGCTGCTACCTGCAAGTTAGAAGGTGGACATAGCGTTCTGGATAAGAAGAAGGTGAGATTCAGCACCAGTACTCACACAATGGAGGTCTTCTTGATTGTGTTCACGTGAGCGTATGGGGACCTGCTAAGACAGCATCGCTTGGAGGTCACAGGTACTTTGTCTCTTTTGTTGATGGTTCATCTAGGCAGGTTTGGATATATCCAATTAGACAAAGGGGTGAAGCCCTAGATGTGTTGGTTAAGTGGAGAGGAAGAATGGAGAGGCAGATAGGTAGGAAGATAAAGGAGCTTCAGATTGGTAATGTTGGAAAGGACATGTACCAGTTCCTACGATTTGGCCAGAACACAGGTATTGCTACTCACTTCACAACAGGTACAGATGGGTTGGCTAAAGATGTAGTCCGTTCCTTGCTGGAGGAGGTTCGGAGGTTGTTGTCTAATGCAGGATTAGACAGGTCGTTTTGGGCTGAGGCGACTGATTATGCTAGCCATCTCATGAATAAATCGACTGCGATAGGAGGTAAAGCTCCATTAGAAATTAGGTCTGGGGAAGCTGCTCAAGACCATTGTTTGCTGCGGGAGTTTGGAAGTCCGGCCTACTTCAGTGCCAAGAATGGTAAGGTGAATCCGCGAGTAAAGAGGTTTGTCTATTTGGACGTCAAGAGGAACAGCTACAGGTTGTGGGACCCCGAAGACAAGAAGATCGTGATGAGCAGGAATGTCACTTTTGGAGAGACTTTAATGATGAAGTCCACCGTCTCTCAGCAGGTGGAGAGGACAAAAACCATGGAAGGATCGCAGCGGGTGGAGGTTGATGCTACTCCACCATCTCCAGTTGGTTCGGCATTAGAGTAGACTTCATCGGATGTGACACCGGGTGGAGGTCAAGAAACCAAGGGTGATGCTGAACATGTTGAAGACATTGCAGAGGATGTCGAGTTGTTTGCAGCCATTGGAACCAAGGTGAAACCACGCTTGTGGGGAAGGAATCATGAATCTCAAGCTTGTAATCGCGGCAAGCTCAAGATGAAGACTGTTGTTCTCCATGATGGTCGGGAAGAGGTTCATATGACTCAGTCTGACAGGTTCGCTGCTGCAGATACAGGTACTAGTATTTGAGCTTGATGAAGCTCATTTCAATGAACTACGGTCGGTTTGATCCTTTTGGGCAAAGGTACGTAGGCAACCGTAAAGGCGCAGCCATTTGGTGATGCAACTCTTATGAAGCTATTTGGGTTCTCGAGAAGCTGTTTGGATCTTCACGTAGAGGTGAAGAGTTGTGGCCGATGGAACTTCACGTAGAGGTGGAGAGGCTTCACGTAGAGGTGAAGTGTTGTGGCCAGTTGGACTTCACGTAAAGGTGAGGTGTTATGATCTTGATGAACAGGTTGATCTTCCGGTGAGAAGATGTTGAGCTTGCATAAGGAGTGGTGTGCATCCAGTTGAAGCCGATGAATGTTTGGTGGGCTCTACGCAGACTTTCTTTGGACCGTCAGTGGAAGACAGGTAGACTAGATAGAGCTAGTCAGTTGGAGAGTCAGTGTTGGCTTATGAGAAGTCTTCGTGAGGTCGTGAAGTTGCGAAGTAGAAGCCACAGTTTGGTGATCGGCATGTATGGAAGTTCTCCTAAGGTGAAGTGCGAGGAAGGCATGTGCGATGTTTTCCAGGGATAGCTGAGCTAAAGATTCCAAGCCGAGATCGTGTGTCAATTTCGCCGAGATCGTGTGTCGATTTCGTCCGGTGCGCGCTCGCCGAGATCGTGTGTCGATTTCGCCGAGATCGTGTGTCGATTTCGCCAGGTGAAAGACTGGGGTACGTTGGAGATCGGCTCAGATTTGAAAAATCTTCGCCGAGGTGGAGAATTGTTGGAAAGAGAGAGGGTATTGCTGAGGAAGTTGAAGAGGATCGTCGAGGGTCGTCGAGTGATCGCCAAGGAGGTCGACGACAAAAGGACGAAGGAAGAAGCAGCAGCACAGCAGCAGAAAAGCAGCAGGTGCAGGTGATCGGTCGACCGGCCCGGTCGACTGCCCGCGGTATCAGAAGTTCGGTCGACCGGGTGGTCGACTGACTGTAAACACCCAACTCTCTGTTGGGCACCCGGTCGACCGACCGGTCGACCGGTGGAAGGGGTCGGTCGACCGCCCGGTCGACCGACAGTCGGGTGCGGGTAATTTCTCTGCTGATTCGGAAATCTGTTGTATTTAAGGGCTGTTGTTGGTTTCTAGGTTAAGCATCTTTGAGAAAGATCTGAAATCTGGGATTGTTGCAGCTCTCTTGCACTCAAAGAGGCTGCTAGCAATTGTAATCATCTTCCAAGTAAATTAATCTCTCTTTTGATTGCCCCGAGGACGTAGGCATTGAGGCAGAACCTCGTTAAATTGTTTGTTTGCGCGTGTGCTTTCTTCTGGTGATTGTTTTTTGTGCTGTTTGGGATTGTTCTTCGTGCTTGAGAGATTCAGGGGATTCTCATCAGGTTGTTGTCGTAGGCGCAACACCGCACACACTAACGCGAGTGCCATTGGCTAAGGACCAAGGGCTGACATATGGCTTCTAACTAAGCTCAACGATCACTATATTGTGATGAAAGTAGTGAACGGAAAAGATGGGTTAAAAGAAAGAAACCAAGGAGGGTATTCCGTTCAACATACACCTCTGCACGAATCCAGTAGTCTAAAAGTTGCAGCCGCAATAAGCAAGATCTTGCCCACGTAGTGTTGGAATTTTATTTAAAATAAAATAAATTAAATAAAAGATTGAAATTTTTAAATAAACTAATTGACTTGGTCTCTAACCATTTATCCACTAATGGGATAATTGTCATAAATAGTGGGGTTAGTTATCATATTAGTGGGGTTAGTTGTTAAGAGTTAGGGGCTAAGCTTCATTATATATAATCCAACATCATGAAAGTAGAAGTAAGTGAATTAAAATGAAAAGGAGGATTCCTCTCTCTTTCCTCTTTCTCATATCAAATTTCACCATCCTCTTTTAATTTGGGCATCGCTTACAGTTCGAGGTCACCTCCCTTTCGTGGCCGTGCACGTAAGAGATACCGCAGAACGGGTAGTATCGCTAAGCGGCACATCTACCTTGGCTGACCGCACGAAGTCAGCGATATGCCTTTTAAAATTGTTGGGACTTTTTCATCCAAAAATTAAAATAGCAAATAATTTAATAAAATAAATAGTTAAATCCGTTGCAACATATGCTTAAATTTTCCTCCCATCAATAATTAGGAAGCCCCAATGATTTAATCTATTTAGTTTGGGTCCAATATTAAATATGTCCATGGACCACACTCAGCAACTCAGGTGTGATCAGCAGTGTATTATTAACTTTATCTTGTCTATTGTCTATGATTGAACTAGATAAATAACACAAAGTTGCTTGATTTGACGACGACTAAGATAAAGAAATGCAGATTAATTCCACCTATTAACTCTATCACTGTCGTCAAGTAAACAAATCAAATTTGAACAGAAATCGTATGTTCAAACTCGAGTCATGCTTGGGCTCTACTCGCATAAAGTCTATTTGTTGGGTATCCTGCTTAACAAGAATCAATCTGACAACTAATCAAGATCACTGAGATATCAACAATCTAATTGGCCAGGTCGGCAAATATCAGGTGGGAGGTTTTCCGTTCAATAGAACGTTCCTTAATTTAAGAACCACCTTTCAATTTTCTTCCTTGGTTAAAGCACCAATTAGACTGAATCCAAGTCAGTCTCGATATACTATAAAGTATATCCCCTGTATAAAGGACTTAATCCACTTATACAGTATCACTTAGACTGAATCTAAGTCAATCTCGATATACTGTAAAGATATCCCCTGTATAAAGGACTTAATCCACTTATACAGTATTGAGTGAGGTACGCTTATAGCGAATCTCCTTAAGACAATTACGTCCCCCGCACCGGTGCTAACGGGATAATGGACGCTGGTCTCCCAAGATACAACACTCTTTCACGGTATTTGGATAGCACTACCAAATCACCGTACGGTCGAACCGTAGTCAACCAATACCTTCACAGGATCGTTGAAGCAGCGGTACAAGGACAAATTTCAAACGAATATTTGCCTTTACTCTTCTGGAGGAGCACCCACTGTTGAGGACGATGGAAGGTAGAAGAATATTTTTCTTCAGAAGTACCAGATTCAGACAACAATTCTTATAAAAGAATGTGTTGAATTTTCTGATTCCTCTTTCAGAACAATTTTTTCAGAATCTCCGTTGGAAGTCGCTTCGGAAACCGAATTACGGATTTCTCACTTCCCTATTTGGAAGTCACTTCAGAACTCCACTTTCCAATTCAGAATGCAAAACTTAGTTCGCAGTTCAGAATTCAGAGAGAGAGAAGAGAAGTTGTTGTAACGCCCCGATCCCACGGTACGGGGACGTCACTGCGACGTATATACGCAGGTCAGAAATACCCTCACGTATATACGCTAAGCATTAGTACAAGTAAGAATCAGAGTACTACAAAGCGTGGTATTCATTCATATGCCAACTTAAGAAGTACAAATTACAAAGTTATCACAGGATATGATATACTATTACACAATACATGTGTCTTATATCACAACCATGTCCAAAAGTACGATTTACAATATGAACACAAGATGCTCACGAGTTGGATGAGGATCCCGTGAGTCGAAGAGAAAGTCTGGCACGAGAGAAACCGAACTAGTCGGCCTGCTCAACAAGGAAAGCTTGATCTTCTGTGGACGGCTCCACTTCAATCCAAGCTCCGGCACCTGAACATACAAATTCAAGGGAGTCAGGACCTCCCAAACAAATGATCAGGTTACAGCCGAGTGGCAAAGAGACAAGAGCAGGAGAGTTGGAACAGTATAATAAATATTCAGCCAGCAAGTAATGGAAGCACAACAATTTAGAGTTGAAAAGACGTTGTACAAGTTTAGGTTACGGCTCTATAAGACTAGTACCTCGAAGGAATAATCCAAATAAGGAAACCCTCATCTATATACCTTTATCTCATGTCCCCGTAATCCAGGCGTGTACAACGGATCCACAGTTAGCGTCTTTTATTATTATTACTTGTCTTACTTTGATATCTAGCTATGTGAACTAGCGTCCCAGCGCACATAGATCCATATCCGAGTAAAGCAAGGTTGTTATTGGAAACCAGCGGGGGTATCAATGAACTATGTTTACAGTGGGTCCCGTGCTTGCCCGGGACCACGGTCCAGGGTGTTCCGTTGCTTGGTGACGGAACCAGCCGCAAGGCCTATCAGGAGGGACTTATGTATGCCCTTTATCATGATGGTATCAGGAAGAGGGAGCCAGCACTCCCCTCGGTCGCCTGGAGGCCCACAGGTCAGACCGGATAGTTTAGTTGCACAACATACCTAATACCACTGTAAACACGAACATATATTGATAGCCGCATATTTCCCCGACCCACCCGATGCAAGTTGTCTCATTTTACGAGTTCTTTAGATAATTATCAGATTTCAGGAATGAGCAGGAGCAAGTCAGGAATATCAGGAGTACAATCGTACTATCACTTAATCAAGTTATAAAACATGATGTCCGGTTATCATTCCCATTATCGTGATAATTATAAGAGTCAAGTGTATCATGCTTGGTATTAAGATAGCATGACAAGAGGTGATATTTCATCAAGTAACAAGTCATGAAGTAAGAATAAACAATACATGTACCAAGAATAAAATCCAAATGCAATAAAGTAATTAACCATGACAATCAGCCAAAGTTAGTCGACTAGGGTGAAATAGGTAGTCGACTAATGAAGGGGTTAGTCGACTATGGAAGAGGGCCAAGTCGACTAGTCAGGACTGCGTCTCACAAAGTCGCGTCTTTCAGAAAAAGGGTTAGTCGACTAGGAAAAAGGAGTAGTCGACTAATAGAAGACTGCGTTTCAAAGAGCTGCGTTTCATAGAAAAAGTTAGTCGACTAGGAATATGGGGTAGTCGACTATAGAAATCTGCGTTTCAGAGAACTGCGTTTCACAGGAAAAGTTAGTCGACTAGGAAAATGGGGTAGTCGACTAATGAAGTCTGCGTTTCAGAAAAGGTACGTTTCAAATGAGTTAGTCGACTAGGGTCAAGGGAGTAGTCGACTAATTGGGGTCTCAAGTCGACTAATCATTAGGTCAAGTCGACTAATCGACTGAAAACAGAGTGCAGAACAGATTTGATGGTTGTGTTTATTGATCAATTTACACCATATGAAAACACAATTATGTCCAAGTCTTGGCGAGTAAAAATACTCGCCTAAAAACGTTCTTATGCGTCCAGCGTTCCGGGAGAGTCCTTGTTCAAGTTATCGCAACTTATCACCAAAACGATTACCCGGAATAATCGCGAACGATTACCGGAATAACCTACGGCGATGTCGACAACTAAGAAAACCCGGCCCCAATCCTAAAAAGGGGGAACCGGCCTTAGGTCTTGACAACAAAGAAGAGCACGGCCCCAATCCAAAGGAGTGACCGGCCTTCACCAAGTGATGGAGGAGGAATTTGGAGGAGGTTAAGGCTTTGTGAAGTGGAATGAAAAGTGAAGGAGAAATGAGAAGGAGGAGTTTATATAGCTTTTGGATTTGTGAAGGAGATGCCAATAATGTAGAAGAGAGGGGTTTTATGTAAATAAAAGGGTGAGGTGTTTCTCTTGGCCAATCTTGGCCGGCCATGGAAGAGAGAGAGAGAGAGAGAGAGAGAGAGAGAGATATTTGTGGTGGAAGTTGGTGGAAGTGTGTGGAAATTGGTGAATTTTGGAGAAAAAGTTGTGGCTTGTGGAGGAAGGAAAGGAATTAAAGAAAAAGGAAAAAGGAAAAGAAATTAAAGGGAAGATATTTTCTTGGACTCAAAAGTGAAACTGTTGAAAAGGCTGATTCCCGGGTTTGAGTCGTGGATGCGGAAAACATTTCGAAAAATACCGAAATCGTCCCGAAATCAAGTATCTCGGAACGACTCGCAAAATTTACCAAAAATCAAGAATAATATTCTAAGACTCATGGTGAAATTCGTTTGAAGAAATATTTATCGTTTTGAAATTAAAAATCCCGGATACTGGCCGATACGACTCCGGTGGAATTTTCATAAATTCATAAAATCCTCAGAAAAAGTATTTAGGTAGGAAATATGATTCTAAGAGGAAATGTCTAAAGACTCTTCGAGAAATTCCAATCTGTCTGTAAATTAAAATCTGGGAATCGATCAGCGGTACTGGTCGACACCGGTTTGAAGATTTTCAATTTAATTCGAGAAAATTCCAGAAAATCCTAGAAAATATAAAATATTAGAAAATGATATTTAAAACTAAAATCGATCAAATACAAGAAGTAAATCGAAAAATACGATCGAAAAACTGAATACGCAACTACGTACGTATTCCGGGAACTGGGTATTACAATCCATCCACCTTACAAAAAATTTCGTCCTCGAAATTTCAGGAAGGGGAAGGTGACGGTAGAGAAGGATAGAGAGAAGGAATTTTACCAACTTAAGTTGTGAATAGTTGAGGATAACGTTCACGGATAACATCCTCTCGTTCCCACGTGGCCTCTCCTGGTACATGCCTATTCCAAGAAACCAACACTAATGGTATTGCCTTATTCTTCAAGTCTTAACACTTTTATCCAAAATGGCCATCGGTTGCTCTTGATAGGACAGATCTGGTTGTAGTTCCAGTTTGGAGTGATCTAGGATATGATTCTCATCATCCTTGACATACTTCCTCAACTGTGATACGTGGAATACATTGTGTACTCCGTCTAAAGATGGAGGTAATGCCAATCGGTAGGACACATCTCCCACATGATCCAAAATTTCGAATGGGCCGATGTATCTTGGGCTAAGCTTTCCACGAGTACCGAACCGGATTACCCCTTTGGTGGGTGATATCTTTAAAAACACATGGTCACCTGTCCTAAATTCCAATGGTCTTCTCTTTGTGTCAGCCCAACTTTTCTGTCGGCTCTGTGCTGCCCGGAGGTGATCTCTAATGATTCGAACTTTGTCTGTTGTCTGAATTAGGATCTCTGGCCCCAAAAGTCTCCTCTCACCGACTTCGTCCCAACAAATTGGTGATCTACATTTTCTGCCATATAATGCCTCAAACGGTGCCATCTTGATACTGGCCTGATAACTGTTATTATAAGAGAATTCTGCCAGATGAAGATAGTCTTCCCATGATCCCTTGAATTCAATCATGCAGGCTCTTAGCATGTCTTCAAGAATTTGGATAGTCCGTTCAGATTGTCCGTCTGTCTGGGGGTGATATGAAGTACTGAATTTCAGACGAGTTCCTAGACTTTCTTGGAGACTTTCCCAGAAATGCGATCGGAATCTTGTGTCTCTATCTGATACGATGCTAACCGGAACTCCATGTAGACGAACTATTTCCTTCATGTATTTGTCTGCCAGGACTTCTGTTGTTTGACCTACCTTGAATGGTATGAAGTGAGCTGATTTTGTGAGCAATCAATGATTACCCAAACTGCATTATTACCCTTAGGACTGCGAGGTAGTGCCGTGACAAAATCCATAGTGATATGTTCCCACTTCCATTCGGGTATCGGTAAGGGTTGTAGAAGTCCAGCTGTTCTTTAATGTTCTATCTTTATCTGCTGACAAACTAAGCACTTGGCTACATACTGGGCTATCTCTCTTTTCATAGAATTCCACCAAAACTGTTTCTTTATATCTTGATACATTTTAGTTCCCCCTGAGTGTATGGAATAGGCTGAACTGTGTGCTTCTGCTAGAATTTTCTGTCGAACTTCTCCTTGGGGAACACAAATTCTGTTACCAAAGTATAGTGCATCATCCGTATGAATATGGATATCTGTTCTCAATCCAGCTTCTACTTGAGCTCTGAATTTCTGTAATCTGGGGTCTTTCTTTTGGCTTCTTTAATCTCATTTAGCAATGCCGATTGAATCTAAAAGGTCACTAACTGTCCTACCTTATCAGTTCCTTGTACTAACATTAAGTCCAATCTTATGATGTCTTGAATTAACTCTTTCTGTTGAGTAATTTGGACTAGCATTCTATTTTCTGGCTTCCTGCTCAAGGCATCTGGTACCGTATTGACTTTGCCTGGATGATATTGCAAGTCTATATCATAGTCCGCCATTAATTCAAGCCACCGTCTCTGTCTCATGTTTAATTCCTTCTGTGTGAAAATATACTTAAGACTCTTGTGATCTGTGTAGATTAACACTTTGTCTCCCAGAAGATAATTCCTCCAGATCTTTAGGGCGAATATTACTGCTGCCAGCTCTAAGTCATGAGTTGGATAATTTCGCTCATGAGGCTTCAGTTGCCTGGATGCATAAGCTATGACATGATCATGTTGCATTAGTACACACCCTAGGCCTTTTCCGGATGCATCACTGTATATGACCATCCCTCCTCTTCCTGAGGGAGTCCTTAAGATTGGAGCTGTAATGAGTCTTTGCTTTAATTGCTCAAATGCTGCAGTACATTCCTCTGTCCATATATACCTTTCTCCTTTTCGGGTGAGCTTTATTAACGGGCTGCAATCTTGGAGAAATCTTGGACAAAGCGTCTGTAATATCCGGCTAGTCCAATAAAACTCTTAATTTCAGTCACTGTCCTTGGAATTGGCCAGTCCTTTACTGCCTGGATTTTGCTGGGATCAACTGAAATTCCTTCTTCTGAAATCATGTGTCCAAGGAAGGCTATACGGTCTAACCAGAAGTCACACTTGCTCTGCTTAGCATGAAGTTGTTCTTGTTTGAGAGTCTGTAATACTATCCTCAAGTGTTCTGCATGCTCTCGGTTGTTCTTTGAATAGATCAAGATGTCATCTATAAAGACAACTACGAACTGATCCAAATATGACGAGAACACTCTGTTCATCAAATCCATGAAAACTGCAGGGGCATTGGTAACTCCGAAAGGCATAACTAGAAATTCATAGTGGCCATAACGAGTTCTGAATGCCGTCTTCGGAATATCTTCTTTCTTCACCTTTAGCTGATGATAACCTGATTGTAAATCTATTTAGAGAATACTCGGGCTCCATGTAGTTGGTCAAACAGGTCATCAATCCTTGGTAAGGGATACTTGTTCTTGATGGTAACTTTGTTCAATTCTCTATAGTCGATACATAACCGTTTACCACCATCCTTTTTGTTTGCCAATAGTACTGGAGCTCCCCATGGTGAAGTACTTGGTCGAATTAATCCTTATCAGAGTATTCTTGCAGCTGTTTCTTTAGAATCTCTAACTCAGTGGGTGCCATTCTGTACGGAGCTTTGGATATTGGAACTGTTCCTGGAATAGTCTCAATGGAGAATTCAATCATTCTATCAGGTGGGAGTCCTGAAATTTCAGCAAATACTTCCGGGAATTCATCCCAAACTGGCACTTTCTTCTTCTGAATCTCAGCAGTAGCCATCCGAGTTTTTCTCTTGACAGCCTTGGGTTCCCCGTTAAATTGAAATTCCGGCTGACGTGGAATTCTGAACTCAATTCTCTTCTCCCGACAGTCAAGCACTGCATAGTATTTGCTTAGCCAGGTCATGCCTAAGATTACGTCGTACCCTTTGGTATCTAGTACGAGCATATCCATGGCCAATGTTCTGTTACAGAGTTCTACGGGACAATCAGTACAAACCTTAGTAATATGACTACTCCATTCCCTGTACTAATCTCCCATTGGTGGTCTAAAGTTTTAACAGGTATAGAATGCAATGCAACAAAATGATCTGAGATGTAACAATGGGAAGCACCTGAATCGAAGAGGGCTAGAACAGGTTTTGAGTGTACCATGATTTTACCTGTTATCACTTCCTCAGAAGCCTCGGCCTCTTCTTCCGTTAAATTGTAAGCTTGTCCCCTTCCACGTCCTGTTGCAGTCCTAACTCCTCTTGGACTGGGCGAATAGCTTGTTGTGGAGGAGGGGAAGAGCTCTCCTAACCATTGGTCCCTGGTTCCTCTGTCCAATTGGCCCTGGAAGTGCTGGCAGGGTTTGGTTGGCTATTCCCATTCTTTTGTGGGGACAGACTTCTATGGTATGGTCACGGGAACCACATACCAGGCATAATCCATTTGCCCTACGGCAATTTTGTTGAGAGTGACCTGGTTTCAGGCAAAAGTGACAAATAGGACCTGGTTGGGCCATCTGGGGTTGGGCCATCTGGAAAGGAGCTGGTCGGAATGGTCGTCTCATTATTGGAGCTTTTGCTGCTCTGAATGGACCTCCTCTCCCCATTTGTGGGAATGGCCTCTTCATGGCCTGGTTCCTTATCAGGTTCAATTTCTTCTTCTCCAGTCCACGCTCCACTTCCCGAGCTATGGTGATGACTTCGGAATAAGTTTTCAGCTGTTGGGGCATTAAGAAGACTTGAATGTCCATTTGTAAGCCCTGTTGGAATCTACTTGCTCGCTTCTCCTCATCAGTCACCATGTATGGAGCAAAGCGGCTAAGTCTTAAAAATTCCGCGGCATACTCATCCACGGACCGATTCCATTGCTGAAGTCGAATGAACTGTTCTTCCATTTCTTTCTGAGCTGTGGCAGGAAAGAACCTACTATAGAAACTTTTAGAGAATTGGTCCCAGGAGACAGGTTTTTCTAATCTTGCCTCCTCAGCTAGCCACCAGGTTCTGGCTACATCCTTTAGTTGAATCTTTGCAACCTCTACTTGATTTTCCTTTGGAACTCAGCTGCGTTCAACAGATCTGTGGTGTCGATCAGCCATTGTTCAGCATCCAATGGTTTCTCTCCTCCTGTAAAAATGGCTGGTTGCAACCGTCGAAAGTCGGATATGTTCCCCGGCCTTTGTTCTTTAGGAGCTGCTAACTCTTGCCGGAAGAGTTCTGTCTGTTGTTGCTGATTTTCCACCATCGTCTGGATAACCCTCAGAATATCGGCATTCTCTCCCGTGGTCCGTTTGATACTTGTCCTGAGTTGTTACGACTCGTCCTTCTATCCATACTTAGTTGGTAAAAGATGACTGGAAATTGAAAAAATGGAAGGATTTTAGGATATGAAGGAATCAAGAAGGACTAGATAACTTTGTATATTGTAGTTGGCAATAGCAAATTTCATTATTTGCTGCTTGATTGTACTATAGGTGTGAGAACCTAGGCTCTGATACCAACCTGTAACGCCCCGATCCCACGGTACGGGACGTCACTGCGACGTATATACGCAGGTCAGAAATACCCTCACGTATATACGCTAAGCATTAGTATAAGTAAGAATCAGAGTACTACAAAGCGTGGTATTCATTCATATGCCAACTTAAGAAGTACAAATTACAAAGTTATCACAGGATATGATATACTATTACACAATACATGTGTCTTATATCACAACCATGTCCAAAAGTACGATTTACAATATGAACACAAGATGCTCACGAGTTAGATGAGGATCCCGTGAGTCGAAGAGAAAAGTCTGGCACGAGAGAAACCGAACTAGTCGGCCTGCTCAACAAGGAAAGCTTGATCTTCTGTGGACGGCTCCACTTCAATTCAAGCTCCGGAACCTGAACATACAAATCAAGGGAGTCAGGACCTCCCAACAAATGATCAGGTTACAAGCCGAGTGGCAAAGAGACAAGAGCAGGAGAGTTGGAACAGTATAATAAATATTCAGCCAGCAAGTAATGGAAGCACAACAATTTAGAGTTGAAAAGACGTTGTACAAGTTTAGGTTACGGCTCTATGAGACTAGTACCTCGAAGGAATAATCCAAATAAGGAAACCCTCATCTATATACCTTTATCTCATGTCCCCGTAATCCAGGTGTGTACAACGGATCCACAGTTAGCGTCTTTTATTATTATTACTTGTCTTACTTTGATATCTAGCTATGTGAACTAGCGTCCCAGCGCACATAGATCCATATCCGAGTAAAGCAAGGTTGTTATTAGAAACCAGCGGGGTATCAATGAACTATGTTTACAGTGGGTCCCGTGCTTGCCCGGGACCACGGTCCAGGGTGTTCTGTTGCTTGGTGACGGAACCAGCCGCAAGGCCTATCAGGAGGGACTTATGTATGCCCTTTATCATGATGGTATCAGGAAGAGGAGCCAGCACTCCCCTCGGTCGCCTGGAGGCCCACAGGTCAGACCGGATAGTTTAGTTGCACAACATACCTAATACCACTGTAAACACGAACATATATTGATAGCCGCATATTCCCCCCGACCCGATGCAAGTCTCATTTTACGAGTTCTTTAGATAATTATCAGATTTCGGGAATGAGCAGGAGCAAGTCAGGAATATCAGGAGTACAATCGTACTATCACTTAATCAAGTTATAAAACATGATGTCCGGTTATCATTCCCATTATCGTGATAATTATAAGAGTCAAGTGTATCATGCTTTGTATTAAGAGATAGCATGACAAGAGGTGATATTTCATCAAGTAACAAGTCATGAAGTAAGAATAAACAATACATGTACCAAGAATAAAATCCAAATGCAATAAAGTAATTAACCATGACAATCAGCCAAAGTTAGTCGACTAGGGTGAAATAGGTAGTCGACTAATGAAGGGGTTAGTCGACTATGGAAGAGGGCCAAGTCGACTAGTCAGGACTGCGTCTCACAAAGTCGCGTCTTTCAGAAAAAGGGTTAGTCGACTAGGAAAAAGGAGTAGTCGACTAATAGAAGACTGTGTTTCAAAGAGCTGCGTTTCATAGGAAAAGTTAGTCGACTAGGAATATGGGGTAGTCGACTATAGAAATCTGCGTTTCAGAGAACTGCGTTTCACAGGAAAAGTTAGTCGACTAGGAAAATGGGGTAGTCGACTAATGAAGTCTGCGTTTCAGAAAAGGGTGCGTTTCAAATGAGTTAGTCGACTAGGGTCAAGGAGTAGTCGACTAATTGGGGTCTCAAGTCGACTAATCATTAGGTCAAGTCGACTAATCGACTGAAAACAGAGTGCAGAACAGATTTGATGGTTGTGTTTGTTGATCAATTTACACCATATGAAAACACATTATGTCCAAGTCTTGGCGAGTAAAAATACTCGCCTAAAAACGTTCTTATGCGTCCAGCGTTCCGGGAGAGTCCTTGTTCAAGTTATCGCAACTTATCACCAAAACAATTACCCGGAATAATCGCAAACGATTACCGGAATAACCTACGGCGATGTCGACAACTAAGAAAACCCGGCCCCAATCCTAAAAAGGGGGGAACCGGCCTTAGTGTCTTGACAACAAAGAAGAGCACGGCCCCAATCCAAAAGGAGTGACCGGCCTTCACCAAGTGATGGAGGAGGAATTTGGAGGAGGTTAAGGCTTTGTGAAGTGGAATGAAAAGTGAAGGAGAAATGAGAAGGAGGAGTTTATATAGCTTTTGGATTTGTGAAGGAGATGCCAATAATGTAGAAGAGAGGGGGTTTTATGTAAATAAAAGGGGTGAGGTGTTTCTCTTGGCCAATCTTGGCCGGCCATGGAAGAGAGAGAGAGAGAGAGAGATATTTGTGGTGGAAGTTGGTGGAAGTGTGTAGAAATTGGTGGAATTTTGGAGAAAAAGTTGTGGCTTGTGGAGGAAGGAAAGGAATTAAAGAAAAAGAAAAAGAAAAGAAATTAAAAAGGAAGATATTTTCTTGGACTCAAAAGTGAAACTGCTGAAAAGGCTGATTCCCGGGTTTGAGTCGTGGATGCGGAAAACATTTCGAAAATACCGAAATCGTCCCGAAATCAAGTATCTCGGAACGACTCGCAAAATTTACCAAAAATCAAGAATAATATTCTAAGACTCATGGTGAAATTCGTTTGAATAAATAATTTATCGTTTTGAAATTAAAAATCCCGATACTGGCCGATACCGACTCCGGTGGAATTTTCATAAATTCATAAAATCCTCAGAAAAAGTATTTAGGTAGGAAATATGATTCTAAGAGGAAATGTCTAAAGACTCTTCGAGAAATTCCAATCTGTCTGTAAATTAAAAATCCGGGAATCGATCAGCGGTACTGGTCGACACCGTTTTGAAGATTTTCAATTTAATTCGAGAAAATTCCAGAAAATCCTAGAAAATATAAAATATTAGAAAATGATATTTAAAACTAAAATCGGTCAAATACAAGAAGTAAATCGAAAAATACGATCGAAAAACTGAATACGCAAC